>OX377201.1:2486739-2748454 GCA_947396885.1 Heligmosomoides polygyrus polygyrus | reverse complement strand
AGAAGATCTCACGCTAACTCCCATGATAGACCCCGTGTAGACAAGATGCCTCTCATCCTACCGTTCATCTCCGATAGAGTCACTGCTGAACTTCGAAGAGCTATTGTAAGGGCACAACTGCAGGACGACGTCGTCTTAGTGAACATTCCTAACGACAACATTAAGCGGCAGTTAGTTCGGAATAGACTCTACGATCAGCAGTGTCTTTCTGAAAATTGCGTTATTTGCCCAAGTGGAAGATTAGGCGATTGCTCAAAGATTGGAGCAATTTATCAGATCGAATGCTTGGCATGTAACGCCAAATACATCGGAGAAACGGGAAGAGCTCTTGCAGTACGTGTGAGGGAACATCTATTAAGTAAACGACGTGGATTGCTAACCAGCCCACTTGGAAAACATAGGATTGATGCGCATAACGGGAATGACTTTCAGGTGAAATGTACCACCTTGGCCGTTGTAGGAGATATTTCGGTAAGGAGAGCGCTGGAGGCATTCTGGATTTTCACAAGAAATCCAGTAATGAACAACCGGAATGAGTGTCTTTCTGTTACGAGTGACTTTCTGCCGTTTGTGCCCCATTGTGAACTGTAGAAGGACCGGTTGGCGACAGCGCTGTGCAGTATGCCCCATTCGTCCCTACTGGCTTACTGACGTGGGCGAACATCAGCCCTTGCGGTGGATCCAATTGGTGAGTTTGTTTCTCCCACTTGGTCCCTCCCTTGTGTTCGTGGGGAAAGTCCGAAATGCTAGGGTAGCCAAGGCGCTTGGTGGGGTAGAGCGCAAATGAAAACTTATGCACCACGTTCAGGCCTCTGAAGACGACGAGAAGTCGAAACGTCAGGCCCTGCTAAATAAAGATCCACCTAAAACCTCGTGTTGGCACAGAAAGTTAAACTGATTTCAATTACCTGAATTATCCGTGAACCTGATTTGGTAAAAATCACCTCTATTTGAATCTCTCTAAGATTCCGGCCCTTCAAAATCCCACTGTTCGCACAATGCTTTTAACCAGAGTTTGGAAAAAATGACGCATCCCAATTATCCGAATAGGCGTCGAATCCTATGTCTATTAGGAAGTACTATGAATTAGTCCAGCTACCACACGAGCTCGGCAAAGAAGTATAAAATGTGTTAGTTTGCTGAATTGTTAATATGACCCGTCTCGTACAAACCATTCAGATCTCCAAGTGCGACTACCATAGAATATTGGCATTTGTTAATGTTTTGGCGTTGCTTGTGTCACATGGCATTCCGATTTCTCAGCAAAATAGCCTTCTTCGACACCATAGATGAGCAAGGGCCTTGTCAAGGCTCAGCAACCAAGTGCCTCAGAGAAATTTTGCAGGAAATTGTCGGCCCACTGTTCAGAGAACACGAGAAACCGATAGCAGTGTCTGGCCACTGGTCGTTCGTGCATTCAACGTCTGTGGATCCCTTATAAGGTTGGTTTTCGGTTACTGCGATCGGTTTCTCCTGTTCCCTAAATCGTGGTCCGACACCCCTATAAAATTTCACAGAGGTATTTGGACACTGAATTTTGACAAGGTTTTCTCAAGGTCCTAACCTTTGAAAAAAGCGATTTTACTGAGACGTCGGCCAATAAAGAAATTACCACACCTAGCATAGCTCAAGCGACAACAAACCTACCTGCTAGATAGTCGACGTTAATACACTGGACAAGGCGTTCCTACAAGGCGTTTTCAAACAGTTACCGTAACTATTATACAAACCGTTGAGGGACCACTATGTCCTCGGATCAATGGTGGAATCATGCCGGCGATGGTAATTACGGTAACGGTTTGAAAACGTAATACCCTTGTAAGAACGTCTTGTATATACTGGTGTATTAGTTTGCAAAACACTTAAAAAGGGAAATTTCAAACACCGAGCACATTATGCCATATAGTAATCCAATGACGAATGTACACCTCACAGCAAACAAATCTGAAAGACGGAAAGAACAGCGAACTAACCGATTTAAGGCCTACAGAATGGCTACCAGCTTTTAACTTGGAGGCGGGTTGACCCGGTTTCGGCAAATCGTTGACGTCCACTCGTGGATAGACGAAGCCACTCAGCATATACCTATACGGACGGATATAACGCACTATTACAAGGAGATCGCAGTATTGCACACACCTCTTCTGCTCGTATTTCGCTCGAATGAACTGTTCCATTTGATGATCTGCCATGGATCGTCGGAAGTGGTCAGGCAGCGAGTGCTCGTATACCTGAAAGTTCAGAATTGCGTCAGAATGGACCCCACCGACACTCTGGGACGAACTAGTCTCACTTTCCTGGCCCTCTCGTTGCCCATGACCCGCATTGACTGCACCTGTTCAGCGGTCCAGGAATCTAGGTTAACAGAGCGGACCTGCAAATAGTGGGTAGAGGCCCTAATGCCATTAAAAACTAACAAAACGTGGCCTCTAACGTACCTTGGAAATGTGCACACCGAGATTTCGATGGATTCCAGCGCATCGTATACAGATGAACACTCCTAGGTTCCAGGCGGCCCACCTAAACGACTTCGCCCACATATGCTAATATAGTCAGTGGTCAGAAGAAGCGACCAACGGCTCACCGTGGAGTTTTCGCTTGACAGTCGGCGCAGTACTTGTTCTCGTCCTCCTTGAGCATGTCCAGCAGGATACCCTGCAGCCGCTCCTGCTCGGCCTTCTTGTCGTCCGCCTTCCCACGACGCATTGCTGTTCCCCATAAAAACGAAGGTTGTGGTTTTCGGCAATACTTTACTTTCGCGACTCCAGAGGTCGACGACAGGTAGAAAGAATTTTTTTCTTCCAAAATTTCCTAAGAAATTACTAAGAATTTGGCACTATCGCACTTTCGGGACTCCAGAGGTCGAGGAGAGGTCGAAAAAAAAAACTTTCGCCCAAACTTCGTCTAGGGGGTTATTTGGGGTGCTGATCACGAATCCGACATCAACCTTTGAAATTTCAGTCGACTACGGTAGGTTACGGTAGACGCGGGAGGCTAAGAGCCTGCCCATACTTCGCGACTGGAGCGACAGCGCCGGCTATCGAGTATGAACACTTTTCGGCGGCGCGCGCTCGGTTTTAATCGATTTGCATGTTTTGCACGGGCGATGAGTCGCCCTTGTCGCGAAGTATGAACAGGCCCTAGGGAGATAATCACCAATTTCGCCCAAACTTCGCCTATGGTGGATATCAGGAGTGCTGATCACAAATCTGACATCTTACAGAATGGGTAGATACGGTGGTGGCACAGCGTGCCCGCCTCATGGGGTGCGCAAATTCGCAGGAAACCAATATTGCACACCTACCCTGAACTTCCGTGCTCCACCGTGATACCAACAACAGAGGAGGTCAGTTTCGGGATGAGCACCCCAAATAACACCCAAAGACGAAGTATGGGCGAAATCGGTGGTTATGACTTCGACAGCTTTAGTCACCCGAACCTACTGTAATCTACCGTAGTCGTCAAAACTTCAAAGTCGGATGTCACATCCATGATCAGCACCCCAAATAACCCTTCTGGGCGAAGTCTGAGCGATAAATTCTAAAAAAAGGTAGAAAAGGAATAGAAAAGAGGGGATAATGGAAGAAAAAATATCTGCTGACACTTATACACTGAGTAATCAATGCAGTTACTATAGGAATTTAGGTAAACGTTTTGCACTGTTTTTTACCCACACTACAATTCTTGCATGGCAATGTTGTGTTGTGTTAATAGTGTTTTCTGGCACGTTGTTTAGTTAACGTGGAGAAAATAAATAAATAAATAATTAAGTGATCTCGACCTCTTCTTGAGTTTCTTGGTCGTGAAAGTACAATAGTGCCTACATTTCTTTACAGGAATTTATCGGAAGAAGTCACGATAAGGTCAGAATCGAGAAGATGCAAAGCTAATCGGGATTTTCTAATAGAGACGAAAGCAAAATGCAGACTATTACATCTGCTGTTCGGAAGTGAACTGTAGAAGTAGCGCCCGCTGGTCTTATCAACGTGCTGGGAACTTGAGATATTAAGAACAATGAAGGTAGTAGATGCCAAGGCGCAAATAGGGTCCGGGAAGTCACCTTATAAAATGTGTCACCAACACCAAGAAAACGGGACAAGGCACACTGATAGTAAAGAACTGTATGTAGCTACTCGCCACACCGACCCGCCGCGTCATGCTGTGGTGACCCCCCGGACCCTATTTGCGCCAATGCCGAATGGCGTGGCTTGTCCCTCCCGACTAGGAAAGCACTGTCAGCCCAAAAATATTGAACTAGAGCGCCATTCGTGAACACGACAAACAGCGCCGTAGCAAGGTTAATCGGTTAGTCACGCGTGCCAATCGATTCGTCAGGCCCATCGCGAAGTATAAATGGGCGTATGCGAAGCAAAAACTGGAAATTCTAGAAAAAGCTGCCTCCTATGGTTTCGAACAAACAAGCTCGACCCAGAAACAGACGTTTTTATCCCGACACTTTCTCCAATCAGAAATAGATCTCTGCCTGAATTTATTGGAATCGTCAATTACATGAAATTGCAAATTCCAAAATTGAATCGATACTACGAATATGTGAAGAATTGTCCTGAAACCTATTCACGCACATGAAAGGCACTTCAAGAAAGATCGACGTAGTGGGCTCTTCCTTCACGCCCTCTTGAAGATCTCAGGTCCCGAAAGACTTGGAGGGTAAACTCCTAGGAATCCTTAACTTCGTTTGAATGCAAACCCAAACCTATAAGGAGACGGTGCAAAGAAATTCGCAGCTAACCCGAGAAGAACCTTACAACTATCATATGATTCCGATACGAGATTCTGAGCTGGGAGCCGTCAGCGTTCAGTTCGTCACGACCAAGCTTCTACTATTAGCGAACAGTAGTACAGGATTGCCGATTCGGATCATCGGTCATTTTTCAAACCCCAGATAAATGGATCATGCGGATACCGGCATTTTTGTCGGATAACTGACTTTGATAAGAACTCCTAGATCGTATCGCAAGCGATGTATCGATGTTGGAGTTCTGACCGAAATCAGTTATCTGAATCATCGGAAAATCCTATCTGATGCAATTTTTTTCAACAAAAAAAAACCGGTATCCACATGATCCAATTATCTGGGGTTTGAAAAATTGACTGGGGATCTGAATCGGCAATCGTGTGCTACGCAGTCGTATAGTGAACTATAAGCCACGCAATACTATATATCCCATAGTTGGTTTGAACTGTATCACCTGTCACCCGTTGATCATCGACTTGCTCGAGCGGGCACCAGCAGCGTCTCCATTCGTCCCTCTCGCGTGCCAGAGTGCTCCAAGGATCCTCCTCGCCGGACGGACACGAAGAGCGTCATATCGTTCGTCTTCTACGAAGATGTCCGACCAGTGCGTTGGTGGGCATCCTGGTATTCTCTTGACATCCCGCGGAATCCAGTCGGTGACGGCTCTCGTCCAGCGAGTGTCTGCGAAGCGCATTACGTGGCCGGCCCACCTAATTTTCGACAACTTGGCCCCCGCGACAGCGTCTCTGATCTTCGAACCGGCGAAGCTTGGAACTCCTGAGGCCTTCTCTCACTTGCGTGAGTCGTGTCACTCCGAGCATCGTCCTCTCGATTCCACGCTGCGCGACGCTGATCGCGTGTTCATCCTGCTTTCGTACAGCCCAGGAAGAACAGTGGAGTCGAATAGGTGGCACGGAGTCGGACGTTCTTCGTCTTCTTCGCGACTTCTGCGACGCTCTTGAAAGCTCCCCAAGCCGCTCGTTTCCTCCTGCTCAGCTCCGGCGCTAGTTCGTTGGCCATATTGACTTCGCCACCCAGATACACGTAGCTGGAGCACTCGGAGATGTTCGCTCCGTTGAGCGAGAATGGGGCATCAGAAACTTGTCCGTTCCTCATGAAACCCAAACCCCAAACCACTAAAGGGTTTGAACTGTACACTATAAAAATGACAGTTCCAAAGCAACTATGGGAAAAACGTCATTAGTTATCGAACAACCCACTATCCGTAGATGGTCACTTACTTCGGCTAGGGTAAAGCTTATGTAAAAGATAGAGGATGAACCTCCCGTTCTAGACTTGCGCCTGAAATGGCGTTTGAGATGGTAGCCTTTTAAGTAATTGCGACTTCTTCTGGCTTCGAATGAAGCGAAAACGCCGAAAAGTTGCCCACAAAAAAAGATTTGTAACAATCATGGTCAGCTGAACCTCTTCAATCGGTCAGTAATTTTCCAAAGATGATAGATATACATAAAAATTATAGTGTGCGTCATCTTATGTTAAAAGAAAGGATGAACGGCTTCCTCTAGCAGGAAAAAAGTGCAAAACCAGAACGAGGAGGACATGTTAGCCAGGAGCCGGATTCAACAACGATTTACAGCAATTTACCAGAGAAAATTACAGCCGAAATCCCTGATAGCGCGGCTTATTAAGCGATATGGTGAGCGATAAGCCGCGTTATCTGGGTTTTCCGCTGTAAATTCTCTGTTAAAGGTATGTAAGTCGTTGACGAATCCGACTCCAGGTCGCATAACGTCACTCCGAAAGGTTTGATCGACCTAGCTGCGAAATCGAACATAATATATTCCCCCATGCCTAACACCGTTGAGCCAGATACCAAACGAAAAGATTTACTCGCCCGAAAACCGCACCTTTTAAACACCCAGCGATACTGACCAGGTTAGACCCAAAGCCTCGTTTATACTTCCGACGCTGAGCGACGCGATGGCATCTGTTTTCGCCAAACCGAACGAGTTTTTCAATCAATTTGTCTACTTTTAATGTCACCGCGACGCTCGACGTCGAAGTACAAACGGCGACATGGTCCCGCGGCGATTATTCTTAAATTCACCCGTGTCCACGACGTACAATCCCAGGTCCCGCAACGATTGCCCTGCACTTCACCTTGAAATTTCGATGGCAACTCGTACTCAGTTTTTTCCTGTTGTAGGTTTATCGGCGAGTGCGGTAAGGAGGTGAGTGGACAGAACCATTGGAACTCTATTGTTAGTGTCACAAAGGATAAGTTCTACTTTTGGGATGACAACACGTAGTTGAAACGCAGTGGGGGTGTCTCCAAGCTATCCAGAAGCCTGGTGTAACTGAACCGCCATGAAATGTCCTCTCAACTTTCGCCGAAGCCCATCTTTACGTAGCAAATTCGACAGCCAGCGACATGGAACCAGAGAGTGGCAAAGGTGATCAATAGAATGAGCAATTAAGAACGCTGTCCAGCATAAGCTGGCGGAGGCGGCTTCGTGGAAAACGGCGCGTGGCGCGTCGGTTTCGGTGTGCGGTCCGCAGCGCAGCTGTGTCTCTACACCAGACCGTACGCGCTATTCTACGAATCCGCGCATCGTGTCGTTGTTTATTTACCTTGTTTACTTGTTTACAAACACCGCCCCTAAGATTCAGACTCGATTTGCTTTACAAAACGACCTGCTCTAGAATGCTGTTAGTTTGGTTTCTACTCGAACTCATGGAGTCACAAGTGACTGGTGAAATAGGTTATTCAGTTGAACCATGAAATCTACTGGAGTTTTAAGTCCATTTCTACCACTGTGTGCTGGTTTCTTTATAGTATCCGGATGGAAAAGAATGACCGCACGCTATCAGCTAGAGGACCTGGACTAACTAACTAACATTGGGCGCTGATCTATTGAAATAAATACGGGACAAAGGTTTTATTAAAGAATGGGTTTCCTTCACTCTAAGCTGTGGTTTAGCTGTAATGCTTTAAAGTGCTACTTCACTCTCCGCCTACTGCCGAAGACTGTAGTGGAAAATCGACGGTTAATATAGGAAATAGTTGTTTATTTGTTCCTGTTTTAGTGAAGGAAATGGATCCTAGTTTTGAGAGCCCGCATCTGAATTGTTGACTGTAACCAAAGCGGGCTTATATGTCCTCCTACAGCTAAAGTAAAGTAATTACTAAATCCTTGCTTAACGCGGTTATTTTAAAAGATTTTGGACAAATCTATTGGGTTTGAAAAGGGAAAATGAGGGCGGACCCCTTCTCTAGACTTACGCCATGATACCTCTTTATGCTGCGAGCGGATTAACTAGAATAAATCGTCCTGAATTCGGCGAGATGCAGGTCTACAAAGGGGACTCACCCTCATTTCCCTCCATAGAATCTCAGTATTTTGTTCAAGAGCTTTCAAAATGGGTACACCAGGCTTAACACATGTACATTTCAGCTGTTAAAAAGGTCATACATGCCTGTTTCTATCAAAGCAGCATGCCTGGTGTGAAAAGGAACAAGCTAGATTTCTGTTGGTATGTATTTTCTCGGTTTCACCTCTGGAGTACCGTTTTATCTTAGTTGAAGAACGGGAGGGGGGGGGGGGGGGGGTTGGGGGAGGCTCACTGGAAGAAGTGAATCTTCTGCCTTTTTCCCTCACTTGTCGTCTCGTGTCAGACCTGAAATACTTAAAAAATTGTAATACTAGCTATATTAATGCTATACATTGGATCCGAATGAATCATTTTCGGATATCCTGATACGAATCATCCAAAAATCCGAGGCCCCCGAAATTGTCCGAATCATCCATTTAGGGCCTGTTCATACTTCACCACAGCAGCGACAAGAGCGCAGCGCCCGGAAGTATGGACAGGCGGCGGAGTGGCGTCCTATCCCCGTCCTTTAAACAGGGGCGTGGCAAATGTCAGACTCTCCACTGTCTCGTAAGGCGGCCACTGGACTCTCGAGCAAGCCCAGGGAGTTGGGGGTGGGCGGGCCAAGGGGACTTGGGGATAGAACGCTCGACCCCCATGGGCATGCGACAACGGTAACTGGAGCGACAAGAGCGGATGAAGCGAGAGCGACGGCGCTCGAGTATGAACACTTTTCGGCGGCGCGCGCTTGGTTTTAATCGATATGCATGTTTTGCACGGGCTAGTCGCTCTTGTCACGAAGTATGAACAGGCCCTTATCTGAAGATTTTCGATTGGGTTCATTGTACCGAATCATTTTCATTTTCGGGCATCCGATTAGGATATTCCGATCCGATTCATCCGAAAGCAGCAAAGTCGTCCTTAGGCCGGGGGCATACTTCCATCGCCGCGATGCCATCGCGGCGCTCAGTTCATGGCCATTCCGCCGCACGCGACCGAATAGTCGAAGAGGACTTCGACGCGGCCGCCGCAACAGTGGCGGTCGGCATGCGCGATGGCTTCCCGCGCCCATCGCGGGCATGGCATACTTTTTCGCGCCGTGCGCGGTGTTTAGCGTTGGTCCTGGACGGATCGCCGTCGCGCTTCCTTGCAGAGCGATGAGCGATGCGACGAGCGCTGAGAAATTCAAATTCTTTCGCGTCGCTCTGCAAAACTCATCGCCGCGATTCAATCGCGGCGATGGGAAGTATGCACGAGGCCTTAGGGCCTGTTCATACTTCGCGACAAGAGCGACTTGTCGCCTGTGCAAAATAGGTATATCGATTAAAACCGAGCGCGCGCCGCCGAAAAGTGTTCAGATTCGAGCGCCGGTGCAGTCGCTCCGGCCGCTCTTGTCGCTCTAGTCGCTGCTGTCGCCTGTTCATACTTCCGCGCGCTGCGCTCTTGTCGCGAAGTATGAACAGGTCCTTATCCGAATCATCCGAAAATCCGGGGTCCGCAAAATCGCCGTTACCCGAATCATCCAAAAATCCAGGGTCTACGAAATCGCCGTTATGCGAATCATCCAATTATCCGAAGATTTTCGATTGGATCCAATGTATACTTAACACTTCTGTGCCACGCAGTTTAGTATGGTAGAACGACTTTATTTCGACCTGACGCTTCGACAGTTTCGTCGTTCTTAAAGGCCTGGAAGAAGTTTGAAGCCTGCTTGACCATGCACTCAATCTAATCATACGCAAAGGTTTATGAATCCAACTACGCCAGAATGAATGCAATGAATTTTCAAAAGTCTCAAGGTGAATTCCACTGAAGCAAACGGAACGGTGAGCTCGATTGGCTTTAATGAGGTTCACTTTGACACTTGGGAATTCAGTGAAACTGGCTCACTTGGAGTAAGTCTTGGTTTGGATGAGTGCTTGATCGCAGCTTTCAAACTTCTTCCACGCCTTTGAAAACTGCGAAACTGTTGGAAAATCAGGCCGAAATAAAGTCACATCATCGTATCCAACCTGTGTCGCACAGTAATATTACGCTACGCTCCGCTGGTACACAAATATTACCATTACCTAGTATTATCTATTGGCAGGTCGCGTGTAGCGCAGTCGGAAGAGGCGCGACTGTCGCATGCACCCGATACCAGGTTGGTTCGGATTTCCAGCCCAGGCCAACCAAGCCCTCCATCCTTCCGGAGTCGGTGAATTGGTACCAGACTTGTCTGGGAAGGATAGAGCGCTGACTTGTTCATCGGTTGGCCACCGCAAGTCATTGTATGGCCAAATACGCATTCATGTCGCCTCCACGACATCACGTAGAAGTAGAATGCGCTGGCGCATCCCAGAAGGGATTGAGTACCGCCGTCCTTTATCCCTTATCCTGATCTATTGGCGGTCGCCAGCCTTATGGTTAGAATCATTCTGGTTATTGGTTCTGCTCTCATCAAGGTCAACCACACCTTACATCCCTCCGGGGTCATTGGATTGGTACTAGACTTGTGTGGGAAAGAAGAAACACTCTTATTGGCCGACGTTCCGGCAAAATCGCCTTCTTGGAGTGCCTAAATGAAACAGAACATCCACAAAGTTGAACGACCAAACTTCTCAACGAAATTTTACAGCCATGTCTACGTATTATTACTCAGGAACACGAGAGATCGACCGAAAAAACCATCAACAAACGTGGATGATGGGCGGCGGAGGATAGCTGTCGATCTCGTGTTGCCTAAGTAGAATTGTGTGGGTTCGGCAGTAAGATTTCGCCTAGGCCTTTGAGCGTTCAGCTTTGTGTTCTGTCTCATGTAGGCTCTTGAAGAAAACGATTTTGCCGTAACATCAGACAATAATTTACCAGTCTCGTATGACTAAGCAAACCTCAGCAAGCAAACACCAGTACTGGGGGTCAACGATAGCAGCACCTGGAGAAGAAACACTGGCTTATCCATTGGTTGATTTCCTTAAGTCATTTTATAGGCCAAATCGCATTCAAATTGCCTCCACGATATCTCATAGGAGTAGGATATGTTGCGTACCGCGAACGAAAATTTATTGATCCCTTCCATTACTCTCTATTTTTCTAAGTCTGATTTTTTGAAATCAATGTTCTACATGTCGGTGAGAACCCAAAAAAACCCGGCCACAGTAGTGAAAGAAAGAACAAAATTTATGGTAGTGCATTTAGATAACTCCAATTGTTTATAGCTAGAAACATTACAGGGACTATTGTACTTATGGTACCCACTTAATATTGTTCAAAATAGGTGAACTAGGAGTAGTCTGCCATGGGAAGAACGAATATCATAGTCGTCTTCTGCGGAAATGCCTTATAAGTCCGTTATATTAAGTTCGAATTGTCCAAGGCTTTGCGAAATAGCGCGCGCTAGTAACAGACGCAGACACTCTGCCCCTATCGATGTGCACCATTTCACCGTCTCTAGTCTGCAGCAGAGGTTAGCCAGGGCATAAGAATTTTAAATCTCGAAAAGCCTTGAAAACTCTGTTGTGTGCCCTCCTCCGCTCGTACGAAGGAGAGCACACAACAGCGGTGTCTCTGCGTCTTTCGCCTGCGCGCGCTATTTCGCAAGGCCTTAGGAAATTCGAACTTAATGTAACGGGCTTATAACGCATTTCCGCAGAAAACGACTATGATATTCGTTCTTCCCATCGCAGATTACCCAAGTAGACCTATTTTGAACAAGATTAAGTGGGGTACCATAAGTACAATAGTACCCATCACAGTACATAAAACGACTATAGCGAAGGTTTATACCGTGAACTAGGAACTAATACATGGAGTGGAAATATAAGGGCAAACAAAACAAGAAAGATAGAAAGCAAGAATAAAACAGGAAGCCAACATTTGTAGCGTGGCTAGTGGAATACAATTTTTTTATAGTCGAATCTTAAAGATGAATACCCCCTTTGTGCCCTTAGCTGTTGTCGTGTTACATTTTCATGATTTTGCGGATCTATCGTAGTTGGAGGGTGTCTTGCTGAAAAAACGAAACAAGTAAAAACAGTGAGACATCTCCCGGCTACGAAATTGCAAAGAATGTCAGTTCCCTCCTAGGTCAATTCACGGCATTGTCTTCGTAAACTATTAGGTCGTTACCTAAGTTCTGTCGTTTTTTTACCTCTAACTTCAAATGTGAGTATCTTAGCTGAAACGTAACTTTATTAGGCAACATAAGAACCTTTACAATTTACACATCTTTGCCAACGAGATGCTAGTTTATTTATTCCAGTAGCGCAGAACTCCGAAGATCTAGAAGCCATGAATTCTTCGAGAGCAGATTCGCCCTTCGAGCTCGCCGTTTGCAGGTATCGTCAGCGCTCCTTCTACGCAACAAAACGACCCGTTTCTGGAGCGAATTGTGACTTGTGACAAAAAATGAATTGTCCACGACAATCGACGGCGAAGTGCTCAACGGTTGGATATTGACGAAGCACCTAAACACTGCCCAAAGCCGAGTATGCACCAGGAAAAGGTGATGGCGACCGTTTGGTGGTGTGCCACTGGTTTAATCCACTATAGTGTTCTCAAACCTGGTGAAACAATCACGGCGGAAAAGTACTGTCAGGAGCTGGACGAAGTGCGCAAGAAGCTCCTGCAGATCTACCCAGCGCTGATCTACGGAAGGGGACCGATACTTTTGCGCGACAACGCTAGGCTGCACGTATCGATGATCACGAGGCAGAAGCTCCATTGTTTGGGATACGAAACAATCGACCATCCACCGTATTTGCCCGACCTATCATCTACAGACGACCTTTTTTTTCAAACATCCTGACGGCTTCTTTCGAAGAAAATACTTCAGGAACCGACAGATGATGCAGAATATGCTCTCGAAGAATTCATCGCTTCTAGATCTCCGTAGTACTGCGCTACTAAAATAAATGAATTATTATCTCGTTGGCAAAGATGTGTAGATTGTAAAGGTTCTTATTTCGACTAATAAAGTTATGTTTGGGCCAAGATATTTACATTTAAAGTTAGAGGTCAAAAAACCACAGAACTTATGTAACGACCTAATAGTTTGCTTTCAGTTTTCCTGTCGCTGTCAAAGAGTCAGGGATCGTTCCTAGTGGAGTGCCCCCCCCCCCCACTAGGATAGCTCCCACTTTCCCACTTAAACCTCAGCTATTTGCTGCTGTTTCTGAAGTCATAAGACGTTGGCTTCCTAGTCTTACGCTCTGACTGCAAGCGTTGAATATTCGTGTGAGCTAGCATGCAACCCTGGCAATTCTACAAAAGATGCCAGCGTACTGTAGAAATAGGAAGATGTCAAGGTTAGAAGAATGGGATTTTTGAAGTGTAGAAGTTCCCCTTTCAAAATACCAAAGCGTGAGCTTTATCCGTGCACCGCCAACACTACAAGAGTTGTCACATCTTCGCAAAAAGCATTCTTTTGTCATCAAACTAGAACGCTTTCAAGAAATTCCTCCGTTAGTACGTGCGTTCCTAGATTGAGATGCTTCAGATGTTGCGAACTCTTATTCATTAGACTCTCACAATTGCACTTTCAATAATTAGCAGCTGCTAACAATTATTTTCGACAGTATATTGGGTGCAATCTCTATCGGGGGGGGGGGGGGGGGGGCAGTTCATTATGAATTGTTAACGATAGTTACGCGTTGTACATACAGCATGCAATACAACATATGAATGCCTTAACTTACATGATCTCCTCACTTGGAGATCTCCGAGCGTTATGCTGAAAGATTAACACGTTGACGACCGCGTCTTCTTCGCGTTTCTGGCGCGTGAGACCAACCGATTTTTTGCGACGCCGACAGCGTGGGATGACATCATGTCGTACGGTCCTACGCGACCGCAAAATTCGTCTCTTGGTGGAAAGCGATGACGAGGTGGTCCAGGACGACGTTGACGCTGAGGACGATATCCTTGTACTACCAGCTGACGACGATGATGGCTCAGAAAGTGAAGTAATAGAATCTGAAGCAGAATATGAGGATTAGGAAGCTTGGAACAGCGATTTTGAAGCCCCTAATCGGTGGAACTTTGAAACGGAGTCCGGCTTTCATGAAGATGTGTTCGACTGCGGTAGGCCGATCGATTATTATCGATTTTTTTTTCAACGACGAATTGTTAGTTGAAGCCATTACTTGACGAGAAGCTCCATAAATCAGTAACCGAAACATGTTTTTGTGGACCACGCTTTTTCAACAATGTCTAAAGATGAAGCACACGTAACACAAAAAAGTTCCTCGGGAAGATCTGAATCCAACCAGAAAAATAAATTACCAGGCTGTGGCCTGACATCATGTCACACGGTCCCACGCGGCCGAAAGGGTGTGGCCTGACATCAGGTTACACGGTCGTCAACGTGTTAAAAAGACTTCATTGTGGGACTATACTATACACGTTGCAGGGGGGGGGGGGGGCACTATGCGCGGCACCACGGTTGTGATCCATAACTCTATTTGCTTTGGGAAGAAATCGCAAACCGCTATGCACTAATTGATTAAGGTAATAACGTTGCTTTAACGTGTTTTCGTGGTCTTATAGTATTGTAATTGTCCCAGCTTTCTGTTCAATTTACTTGTTTTCATTACCCCTCTCCCCGACTAGGAAAGCAATTTTGAGAACTGGTTTTGGTATTGGAAGGACAGCAATTGATAATGTAAGCATATATATATATATATATATATATATATTTATTTATTTATATGTTGTGGTGCATGTTGCATTTCTTTAGAAGTTGAAATGGACTCCCCCCCCCCCCCCCCGATAGGGATTTCACCGTATATTGCATTGGGTTGCATTTCTGTTGTAATCTAGCACCCGCACGTAGTGTAAAAAATGTCTCATATGTTCGTTTAATACGCATGGGCGCTAATCTAAGGAGTTTATTTAGAAAGTTGAGGTCCAGACTGTGTTAAATTAATTTTTGAAATCGTAAACCACAGCCTTCTGATCCTTCTGATGTCGTCGTTATCGAATTTGCCACCAGTTCTTCATCATATTTTGCCGTTTTGGACTCTGAATGAAGTTTTCGCCCTGTAATTTGATCGCGTCCGAGAAAAACTGCAAGATGTGACGGCCTCCTTGCTCCGAAGCTGCACGTTTCTGCCGTTCGGGTCGAGTTTTAATGAGCAGATGCTGCTGCTGCTGCCGCTGTGACGTGTGTGTCTGTGTCCACATTGTTCGCCATCTTTTTAGAGGCGCTTGCGCTATCGTGTGCATGCCAATATTGAACGGCGAGGAAGTGATAGTCGGTGAAAGCTACCTGGTAAGAGGGCGAAGAGGCTGCTGGCGGTTAGCTACCGTGTTGGATAAACGACGAGGTGAAGGCGAATCGCTTGAGCTGTACATACATTTCGATGGAGACGATCGTCGATTGGACCATTGGTTAGAGTCCGATCGGCTAAAGGTTTGAGAAGTTCTTATATCAGTATTTTTATTTGTTCGAGCGCATTTATGGCAGACCCTGAACCTCATAGTCGGGGGGGGGGCACATAACTAAAAAAAAAGTATGTTTAAAAAATGAATTGAGACTTACTGAGCGGCTCCTAGAGAACAAGATAGGACCTAAAAGAAACAAAAAACGAACAGAAAAACAAAAATAAATCCCCGCGGAGGCATGCCGCGTGCTGACCACCGCCTGACATGTTATAACCAGGATCTAACATGGTGAGGAGGGAACATAACTTTCCCTGCTTACAACCGCGGCGAAAACAAATGTAATTTTTTCGGTTTTTTTTTCTTAGCGAATTTTCTTGTTTAGGTCCTATATTGTTCTGTAGGAGCCGCTCGTTAAATCTCGAGTCGATTTCTTAATACTTTTAAGTTATGCCCCCCCCCCCACTCCCCTACCAGGGGCCGGATTCATCAAAGTTACTGCAGTAACTTTGATGAATCCGGTCCCAGGATAGATCCCAAAATCTTACCTTGTTGACAGCATATCCCCTCCTAAACGTTGTTCTACCGTGGAGAATCCTTTTTAATGCTATCCTGACGAATTATCCTACTATATATAATCGGCTTATGTCACGTGTCCGTCACGGGGAGGGGGAGTGAAGTCAAGAGATGCCTACGGCAGTACGGCGTATGCCAGCCGGGCTTTCTTTGAGCTTAACCATGGGCGATTGCTAGCCAACTATATCCTTGGCGCCTGATCGTCCAAGTTCACGAGGTATTTAACCCATTGACGACCGCGCGGCCCAATTTCGGCCCGCAGTTTTTCTGTCGCGTGGGACCGCGCGGCCCAATTTTAGCCCGCGGTTAAGAAAATGTTCGCTGCGGCCCACTTCCTCGATTTTTCATAGTTTACTAGTACTCATTGATTCGCTGGATCCTAACAATGCTACCTGCACAGTGGTCCGAGAATCATTTACTTCTAACGAAAGCTTTGATAAAAAAATCAGCACAACACACTATTCAAACCTCAGACAAATAGATACTACTCACGAACAGCTACGTATATCTTACAAAAATGGTCATGTTTAAGACATCTACTCAAATTTTCGTGCGAAAAACTTGAACCCAATTTAGAAAAATATTTCAAACACTTGCTACACCGTGTGGTCACCTTATTTGCACGATTCGTGACGAACGTGCGCCCTTTTCTGTGCTGACCTTTTTGTAGCAGCAAATACATCTTCTACGTTTTGCTTCGAACCTGTTCCGGCCTTTTCCAATATGTGGCTCACCCATTGGAGAGGGAGCTTCATTTGGAATACCGTGAAGTAGTGAATGCACGAGATTCGAGCCTCAAGGCGGTCCCAGCGCGCGGTCCCACGCGCCAGACAGGCGATTTGCCGCACGGTCGTCAATGGGTTAAGGGGCAACGCGTCAGGCTATGAATGGGGATCGAGTGCAGAACGTGGAGATTCAGAAGGCGTGCTGAAGACGTCGTTCAGCGTGCGTCTGGATTCAGAAGACGTGTTGAAGACGTCGTCCAACTTGCGTAGAGATTCAAAAGACGTGCTGAAGATGTCGTCTGACGTGCGTAGGGATTCAAAAGACCTGCGCTAGACGTCGTGAGTCAACATCCAGAAGACGTGCCGCAGACGTCGTCTAACGTGCGTAGTGATTCAGAAGACGTACTGAAGACGTTGTTCAATGTACGTAGGGATTCAGAAGACGCGCTGAAGACGTTGTCCCACTCGCGTAGGGATTCCGAGTAAGGGCGACCAATAGGAGAGGACCAACAAAGGGGGACCATTAGAGGGGAGCGTGAATAAGGTGGGGGGGGGGGGGAGGGGGGGGGGGAGAGAGACCAGCATTTTCCGTCAACATCGTTCAGTGTGTGTCGGATTTCTGACGACAGCTTACAGAAGTCGCCGCAAGTGTGTCAGACTGCAGAAGGAGTGTCATAGACGCCGTTGCACAGTAGTGACACGTGAATTGGCACTCAGTGTCACATGTGCGTGCTTGACTCTCCGTTTCTTTGCCAGCACATAGGAAAGGAAGTATTTCGGGGAGAGGGGGAGGGTAGAGAGAGTGAACATGGGATTCGGAGGAGTATTACTGGACAGTAAGCCGTGTCGACCAATACCGATTAATCTTAATTATGATTTTGCTGACTAAGCACCGGATTGGGGCTCTCATTACCTGTTTCTCGACACGTGGTGAACGAGCGCTTCGGAGAATAAATCGCGTGCATGTGATGGAGGGTGGATGGGCTTCATATGCGCAGTGAAAATTCTTCCCTACCATATCCCACTGCACTAACCTAGATAGTAAAACCAGTTTTTTATTTATTGTAAGAAGGCCTAAAAAAGAAAAGAGGAAGATTGGGGTTCTATTCTAGGGGTTTGGGGTGAAGCCCCCAACCAGACGTTTGGCGGCCGCTTGGCCGCTGAACGTCTGGTTGACTAGATAAAAAGCTAACGTTAAAACGTAACCAATGTTGGCTAACCCTGAGAGGCTCTGTGCGATGAATTATTAAATTTTAACATATACAACGATCGCGAAAAAATACTTCATTCAAAACTTCAAAACAAGCTTCCTAAAAGATGCGAATACTGCTGCCATTCGCTACCCTCTACACGACAGGAATAGCCACAACTAAGGCTTATCTATGTTTTATATACAGTTGACCGTCTGCGTTGCACTGAATCGCTGCTTCTGTTCATATTCTCAACTGAAGAAAGACCGACGTTCATTACTTACTGACGAAATGTCTGGGTCTAGAAAGTGAGTAAAAAGTTGAAAAACGAGGAATTTCCTCTTCAGTTCCAACAAAGGAACCAGTGGAAAGCTCTTACGATTTTGTACGATTTTGCAGAGCCCTTTTTGTGTTTAATCTGCATGGTTAAACGCAAAAATTCTCAGCAAAATCATGAAATAGATGAAAACCCTCCTATATAAAGGAAAGCCGTCTGAACAATCAGATTTTGAATGGCTTGAACAGACATTCCAGGATATCTCAGATTTTTACTTAAATCGTTTGCTCCCAACGCTTTTTACAGGTTCATTTGTTGGAACCGAACAAGGAATTCCTCGTTTTTCAAGAAAGTGTCATTCACTCTCTAGACGCAAACATTTCGTCAATTAATATTGAACGTCTGTCTTTTTTGAACAGATATTAGAGCAGGAGTAGAGACTCTGTGCAACGTCCGACGGTGAAGTGCGTCTGAGGAATCGGTAAGCCATTGCGGTGGTAATTTATTCCTATGTCGTCTAGAGTAGTACAAATATTAGGGTGTTCTAGGGAGTTTATTTTGAATGTTTGAATGCGGCCTTTTTTCTCAACCGTTAATTGTGTTGAAATTCGATAATATCACAGGGTCTTTCAGGCTTGGCCAACATTTCACCGTTGGCTGTCTGTCTATAGTCTATAATCGTTGGGGTAGCATAGACTAGTAAAGGGATTCTCCATGATAGAACAGCGTTTAGGAAGGGATTCGCTCTGTTAAACACCCCACCTTGTGTTCTCCAGTTATATTTTAAGGCAATATACCATTCTCACGTCAAATTGGACACTTAGACAAGATTGATACTTTTGAAATCAAACTGAACGTCTTCCAAATAAAAGCTGATGCCTTCGAGTTTGAACTAGAGACTACCCAACATGGTTAGAATCTTTGGTTTAAGGAAGATATAGTTTAGCTTCCTTTGATTGTTTTTAGATTCACATGTACGTGAACACTCTGTTTGAAAGTTTATAACAATTTCATCTTTTCGGGAAGAAAAACGAGTTAAATTTCGTTTTAAAGCGCTAGTACGTTAAAGGGAGAGATCGCGTCATGCGCTCGACGGCCAAAAACTCTGCTTACACGAAGTAACGAAGATGTAAGCCATGCAATAAGTTATAGAAAAAAGCACAAGTCATCATACCTTTGTGTCCAGTAGGCAGCGTTCACACTATGGGCCAAATAAAAATCGTGACAAGTGCATTGTATGGCGCGCTCTATAGGTTTTTGAACAGTCTGCTGGAGTTTTTCTAGTGTTCCCTATACTATAGTTGTAGTTTCTTTCAACTTCACTGGTGTTTGTTATACCATGTTCTGTGACTTTTCTAGTGATTTCTTTCGCGTCTAGATTTCGCTATGTTTCGCGTAGGCATAGCTTGTGCCTCCAAAGATAAAGATCTTTTTTTAGTACAATAAACGTTTGCTGCGTTCATGCGCTTAAGAATAAAATTTGATTCATTATTTTCCTTTTCATAAAATTTCAAACTGCGCGTTCACTTCTTACGCAGGTGAATTTCGAAACTGCTATGAAAATTATACTAAATTATTCTAACCGTGTGGGAGGGTCCAGTTTAATTTGCTAGACGCTCGTTTTATTTGGATGATGTTCAGCAAGATTTTAAAGGCGTCACGGTCGCTTTATACAGTTACAGTTTGATTTGAAAAGTGTCCAATTTTACGTGAGAATTGTATATATTCATTGAATGTCGATATAATGTGTTTGAAAGCGGTCTTTCAGTTTCGAATCAAAGGAAATAAACGATTGACTACGTCCTGTGAAACGAGAGAGAAGCGGATTCGAAAAGCGAAGGAAAATTCGCCGAGTCCTGCTAATCTGGATTACTCCGAGGTTCTAGAGGAGCAACACAAAGAGGTACAGTTCTCTGAAGGAACTGGTCTAAAGCGACTTTGCCAGCAAGTTCGCAGGGTAAACCTGTGTTGCATCATGTCATATGAGTAACCCGTGCATGCTGGGAGCAAGTCTGATAGGTTTCATGTTGCAAAGAACTCATCCACTAGAGCAACGCGGCTTTGTCCCGCTTAACTTGAACTATACACACAACGCAAACAACTCAGCGATTTCCTTTCAGGTCACCAAAGTGAAATATATTGAAGTTGTACGATATGGAGAATACGAGATGGACACCTGGTGAGTGGTAGAAGAAACATTTGTGTCCGATTGACCGTATTCTAGTGTTTAGGTATGTGTCTCCGTATCCTGACGAATACGGCAAAGAGAGATATTTGTTCATATGCGATAAGTGCTTTCTTTACATGCGACAAGAGAGGGCTTTTAAAATGCATTTGGTGAGTAATGGTATCAACCACTTTGATTTTCTAAAATTTTCTTACTTTCATTTGGAACTATATAGGAGGAGAACCGAAAATTGTCGTCCTTTTCAACTTCATTGGATTTGAAGGGTCTGAAATCTTCTTATCTACCATCTGTGTCAGCTGTAGTTCAAATGACCATCAAATCGCTGGAGTGGGCGTCGGAAATTTCGTCTCTTTTCATCCACATCACGTGCCAAAATGGTCCAGTGGATTCTCCTCGCTCCGGGAATACGATGTGTGACACACTTTTCGTGAAGTGGTTTCACAATAAGGCCGATCAACACGTTTGTAGACGAGATACCACTTCTTCTCCTAAAAACTTTCTAGATTTAACTTGCAAGTAGCTATGGACGGGGCATTGGTGTAGTAGCGCAGTTCGAAGAGGCGCCGGTCGTCGCTTGCACCCGAGTCGAGGTTCTTCTTGGTTCAGGTTTCCCGCCTTTCATCCCATCGGTTAAATGAGTGGGTACCAGGCTTGTCTGGGAAGGATAGAACACTGACTGTTCCATCAATCCCCATCGAATATCGATGGACAAGTCAATGTTCTATCCTTTCCAGACTGGTCACACAAGTCATTGTATCGCCCAAATACGCACTAAAATTGCCTTCATGACATTCCGTAGAAGTAGAATATGTGGCGAATCCCAAAAGGTATTGAGTGACACCATCCCCTATCTTTTGTATTTTATGGACTTTATGGACGGTGCTGTGCATCCATTTGGTCACATGCTTACTTCATGTACTCGAGGAGCCTTAGGTAGATTAAAAGTCCAGCTAATAGTGAGCGTTCAGTAGGATTTCGCATCCTTATGCAACATCCTTATTGATTATTGTAAAGGGCAAAGGGTAGAGGGCGCGTGTAGCGCGGTCGGAGGAGGCGCGACTGTCGCGTGAGCCCGATACCAGGTTCCTGGTTCGGATTTCCGGCCCTGGCCAACCAAGCCTACCATTCCTCCGGGGTCGGTGAATTGGTACCAGACTTGTCTGGGAAGGATGAAGCGCTGACTTGTTCATCGGCTGGCCACCGCAAGTCATTGTATGGCCAAATACGCATTCAACTCGCCTCCACGACATCCTGTAGAAGTAGAATGCGCTGGCGCATCCCAGAAGGGATTGAGTAACGCCGTCCTTTAACCTTAAAGGGTAGAGGTCGGCGCGACTCAATCCTTGTTTGGAACGCGCCGCGCATTTTACTTTTACGAGATTTGGTCGAGACAATGCTATACGTTTCTGGCCTATACAGTGATTTGTGTCAGCCAGCGGATGGGCAAGTCGAGTTTCATCATACGTGGATAAATATGCTAACGATTCACGGACCCTGACAAGATTGAAGGCTAGGTTGGCCTGACGGCGACCCGAACTAAGAAGGTCAATTCAGGGTGTACGTTACGGCCGGTGCATCCTCTTACTGCGCTATCGGGCATTTAGGTCATCTTAAACGAGGTTAAAACAGAGAAATCAGTAAAAGTCACGATCTTGTCCATTATTTTTGATATTAAATGTAATTGGAGAATGTACCAGATTGGAAAAGCTGCAGCAGGATTGGTGGTAGACTTTTTTTTAACTCTTAACGAGGAGCGTTTAGCCATTGTTCAAGCTATCTTTACCAGGAGATCATTCCTTAGAGTCTCTTTCAAGCTTTCGTTTCGTTTCGGTTTGCTTTAGAGAGAGACGTGATAAGCCTCTCAGTTACTTGTGTCTGTCTCCGTCTTTCAGGCTTTCCCGTTGGAAAGTATGCGCATTAATTTCACTTGTTAAATGCTTTTTTTGCTGCCATATAATTTTTGCCTTCAGAAATTGTTATGAAAATACTTTAGGTTCTCACAATCCAATCGGTATCCATTGTTTCAGAGTTCCTGTAGTGCTAGACATCCTCCGGGTCGGGAAATTTATGTGGATGCTTCTGAAAACATCGTCGTGTACGAGATTGATGGAGAAAAGGAGAAGGTACGGCTAAAATTTTCGGCTTTTTTATTTCATCAACTGTATATTGCGTTTTCAGCTTTTCTGTCAGTGTTTATGTTTGTTTGCCAAGTTATTCATGGATCATAAGACTATATATTTCGACGTCACCAGCTTTCTATTCTACGTTGTTTGTCAGTTCAGAGAGTCGGGTGCGTTCAGTTTTATGGTTATTTTTGCTTGTTTAGTTACATCTCGTTTGTTTCCTCCCTTTGTGTGTTGACAGTTACTGCACTAACAGGGGGTCGAGCGGTCTACCCCCTCGTCCCCCTGGCTCACCCACCCCCAACCCCTGGGCTTGCTCGAGAGTCCAGTGGCTGCTTCACGAGATAGTGCGCAGACATTTGCCACGCCTGTGTTTAAAGGGCGGGGGGGGTAGAACGCCGCTCCGCCGCACTAACAATTGCATTGTACTCTTTTTTAAAGTTTTGTATTTGTATATTTATTTACCACAAAGCATGGACAGGCGCTGCGTGAATTAGGCTTAAGAAAATGTGAGGTGCATGGCTTGTGCTTGAAGAAATAAAGTGTCTTACTTAAGCGCATAGAAACGATCTATGAGGTGATTTGCGGCAAGTCTGAATGTTGACGCAGCCGGAAAAAGTCGCCGATTCTCTAACTATCCCAGAGACCGGATTCATCAACGACTTACAGCAATTTAGCAGAGAAAGTCCAGTCGGAATTCCTGATAACGTGACTTACCAACAATCGATATAGCGAAAAGTTTCACTATTTCTCCTGAAAATCCGCGTTATCAGGAATATCGGGCGTATATTCTCCGTTAAATTGCTGTAAGTCGTTGATGAATCCGCCTCCAGATCGGTATTAAGCGAGATTTACGCTTAGGCCAACCAAATTTTCCATCCTCATAGGGTCTTGGAAGCAGATGTGATATGGAGGGACAAAACATTGACATGTCTATCTGCTGAGCACCGCAAGCCACTGTACCCAAATGCGAAGTTACCTTCCCTGATATATTCTGGACGTAGTGTGCGCAGTACATCCCAAAAAAATGATCATCGCCGAACTTCGTCCTTTATGTTCACCTAGTAGGAAAATTTGACTTCGTTTATTACTTCGGGAACAAACAAACAACGCCTAATGTCTAAGACTGGCTACCAGTTAGCATCAGAGGTGCATTGAACGCACAGTGGTAGAACGCTGTTCTGTGAGAGGTTTCGTATCGATAAGATTCGTTCTACCTTCTCTTTTCTTTTCTGCATGTTGAAAACAAACCAAACCCTGCAGTTTTCCTTTTCCGTTTTTTAGGTGAATGCTACTGGCTCCATAGCAACTTATAGTTTCGAGCTTTCAAAGGATTCATAGTTGTTATGGCTATTATGTATAGTTAGTGCTAGGGCTCGCTGCTTAAAACTAGATTCCGCTATTAGAGCGGATCTCTAACATAGACTGATTCCTGAATAATTACAACAAAAATCTAATTTGTGGGGTTTATCCAAGCAATGTAAGTGCCTAAAATTTGGTTATTTAGGTGATTTTTTATACAATTTTTCATACATTTTTACATTTCTCTTCATACATTTCATGCATTTTCCATCAAAGATGAGCTCAACAAGAATCATGAAAAAGCAGTTTAACATTCCTACTGGCATGACAAAATTAATCGAGGTTTTGAAATGAAGAGCACACACGAGACTGCCTCACCTTTCCGTCTCAACATCCTTCTTTGTTTCAATGTGGAAGAGGTTCGGTGTGATCTGGAAGACGTTCAGCTTGATCTCAAATGCGTCAAGTTTGTCTATATTGGTGTCCAATTTGTTTTGAAAAATATGCAATTGGACGTGAAATTGAAATATATGGCGTAGCTTCGTAGCTACGCCATAGCTTACCTTCGTCCTGGCTATTGGATCTTCAGTAAAGCTCTGGAATGACGGCCTATCACCACTAGACATCCTCTGAGCTCGGAATCATAGTCTCAGCACTGCGTCTTTCACCGACGGAGATTAGCTGTTAAATGAATCCTTCATGATTTGTTCATGTTTTTGAAAATTTGCTAAGATTGTTTTCTCCCTATCCTGTGTCAGTCTCCTTTCTTATTCTTTTTGGTTCCCGATTTTTGAATTTATTGATCAGATAGGCTTTTAAGTGGTTGAATTTGATGCTAATTCACCTGGCCATTTATCTCAATCGAGAACATTTTAGGTGAAGCTCGTCCGGTCGGCTATTTTTCGAAAGAGCGGACGTCTCCGGACGGTAACAATCTAAGCTGCATCTTGGTCTTTCCTGCGTTTCAACGGCAAGGCTTTGGAAGCTTTCTGATTCAACTGAGTTGGTGCTTTGATGACTTTTGGTTGAGTTTTAATTGAGGTTCACTTGCATTTATCGCAAAACACTATGGGATTGTGAGATGTCTCGTTATCGATTGCTCAGCGAGTAATAGGCCTTGTTTAGTGCGCGCGCGATGCGCGACGCGATGCCATGTGTAGTGGCCGAATTGATCAATCGCGTCGCTCGATCAATTTGGCCACCACGCATGCATCGCGTCGCGCGTCGCGTGCACACTAAACAAGGCCATACGGTTGGCTTTGCTGCTGCTCCACTGCGAGGCTGAACTATAATCAGTTTGGTGCCTTGATAATGTTGTTTCTGGTAAATAGTCTTCTTTATGTAGTTACTTCTCCACATTATTAGCTGCCCTTTCCTAATTCTGGAGCGTCGGGGACGAGTCGCCATGAATTTCGGGTGGATCAGCTGATTCTGGCTATTAGTACATTCGAATGAGCTTTAAGATGGGTCGTCATGCAGCTCATTTTATGCGAAAAGGTACCTTATGACTTGGGTAGAGATGTCCACTGGTTGTGGTGACCTTTAAGAAACGATAAAAGGCTGTTAAACTCAAGCTGTGTAGTCCTATAACTGAATTATTTCAGGCTAACGTGCCAGTGGATGTCTTGGCACAGCTTTAAAGAGCCCTTTCATAGAGTGAGATTTGGTAGTCAGAATCAGCCGAATCGTTTGAAGTACATGCTGACCCGCCCTATCGCTCAGGACTGGATTCATCAACCACTTACAGCAATTTAACGGTGAAAATGCAGCCGAAATCCCCCAGTAGATAAGAAAGGGCAGTTAAGAACGCGAAGGTGGAGGTACAAGGAAGGTCTTTTTGCGAAAGGGAACGTTAAGCCAGCGCGAGGTGTTTATAGTTGAGTAGCTCGACGGAGCAGTACAAAGGGCGCATATTGATTGTACGTGCGGAATAACGTTTGCTCTCGATCTTTTTGATAGAGTTCTGCTGCCTAAATATAGGCGGGGTGAAAATGATGAAGAATGAAATCTCATGAATATAGTTGTCTGACACAATAGTGAAATAGTTTCACGCAAATTACGTAGTTGAGAGAGGCCTGGTTCTGTCTTTCGCTCCGTCTTTCTGTGAATAAAAGTGGTTCCCCATATAATTACCACCCTTTCTCTAGCGCCCATTAAGTAGAGAAATTGAAGTTATAAGGAAGCCTTTAGTGTGCACACGATGCGCGAGGCGATGTGATGAAAAGCGTACATATCGATTCATTGCGGCGCGCGATCGATATGGGAGCTTATCTTTACATCGCGTCGAGCGAGCGTTGCGTGCACACTAAACGCTCCCTAAGAGAGCACTGTGCTACTCGTAACCAACTCCCCTTTCGAGTCAGTATTTGTGCGCTCTCACAATCTTTGCTAAATATGTATTATATCCGGCTCCGATTCGGATAATCCGATGACATTATTTTTTCCAAACCTCCTAATAAATGGATAATATTAATTTTGAAAAGCCCGTATCCAAGGATAATTCAAATACTGGTAATTTTAACTGGGCCGGAATTTGGGATGATTCAGATAACTGATTTTGATAAAAAAAATCCTGCATCCCATCCGAATCGGATATCGAGTTATTCAATCCGAAGAAGAAATCGCTATTTTAATCATCCAAAAATCGGCTCTTGTGTAAATTACTAGGATCTGGGCTTTTTAAAAGTACTATTATTTGCATAATTCATTTATTGGGGTTTTTAAAAAAATGGCGGGTCTGAATTATCCGAATCTGCGTCGGATTCAATGTATACTGCCGAGTATAGTTGTGCTTTCGAAAATTTTCAAATATTCGAATGGTTTCGAATGCTCACTAATTTGGAATTTCCGAATTCGAATGTTTTCGAAAATTTCAGTTTTTCCGAATATTCTAGTTTGAATACATTCGAAAAGCGCGATTTTTTGAATACTCAAATTAGAACGCACTCGAGAAACGCGATTTTTCAATTATTCGAATTCGAACGCATTTGAAAAGCTTAATTTTTTGAATATTCGAACTCGAATACGTTCGAGAAACACGATTTTTTGAAAATATTCAATTCGAGTATTCAAGTTTGAGTGAAAATTGCTCGAATAGGTCATTCGAGCACAACTATATTGCCGAGTTTGTATTGCGGAACACATTGTGCTTTTTGACCGTAGGGATCAAGTTGGTGTGTTCGTTCATTGGAAGCGGGTGCTGATTGAGATTTCAATGTAGAATTTGTTCCGTTCTTCAGGGAGCTATCAGGGTTGCTTTGCATCATCGAATGCCTATTATGCCCATCGTTCTTCTGTAAGTCCTTGTACTCTATCCAGGCTATGAGCTGTCCCGTCGCCAAGGTATACAGGGATCGCCCGAGAAGCCGCTGTCCGACCTCGGTCTGGCCAGTTTTCGCCACTACTGGGCGTACATAATTGTGGACTACCTCTCCGGATTCATGGATACGTCTTGGATCAAGGTTTCTGAGCTGGCGAAGACGTTAGGTACACTTGTTCATGTATACTTCCTTTTAGAGCCGCTGTATAGAACATGTCCTTCCAGGCATGCAACCCGAAGACGTTGTCGACACCCTTCAATGGCTTCAACTCTGCGAGCCGAAGATGGTCTCAGAGGAGTTACCGCCGGACCAGGAGCTCTGGGTACACGTCTACATCAAGCACCTGGAGACTTTACGCAAGCTGGCCGCCAGGCCGCCCCGCCTAATGCTGAATGCACGTCTGCTTCACTGGCGACCCGGCGATGTCTAGAGCCACTACGTACTGTACAGCGGTGATTTGGTGGTTGAGTGTGGAAGTGTTACAGGTTTTGTGTCCGAGACGTGTTGCTATGGGTTCAGTTCTTTCGTTCCTCCTTGTCATGGTTTCCTCGTAATCTTTCATCTAGCGCGCCGTGCATGAAGATATGCTCTTCATCACCCTATGTGTTGAAAGATATAGTTCAGAGGTTTCGCCTTGCAGTTTTCAGTTTGATATGTTTTCCACGTTGACTCAATGGCTTCTAAAGCTGCGCTTCAAAAGCTATCAATAAAGTGATAGGTGTAGTGTCATGGGGAACACGATTTTCGGTCAAAATTTGTGCGTACGGTGTTCACGATGATCTCAGTAGTGCGAATAAATTCTACGACATTGATTTGTGTGTGGATTGTCTCATGGCGTTATCATTCACGCCGTCTGTACTTTTCTTATGCTTTTACGCTCCGTCATGTTCTGCTGTGTCAGCCTAGGCAATTTATCCATTCAGTGATGGATGATCAGGAACATGAAGAAAAAGTTCAAGAAAATGGATCTCAAAACGTCACGGAGGTAGGTGGTCTCAAATATTTCCCAGTTATTCGTCAAAATCAGTTAAAATGAATGTCTTCAGGCTTACGCTATTTATTAGGTTGTCGGATTATAAATGTCGTTTTTGCTCGAAGATAAATTTCGCTACCAGAAAACAATGGCCATACCTTAATACAAGGGTAATCTTCATTACGGGCGCGTGGAGCGCAGTCGGAAAAGGCGTCGGCTGTCGCCTGCACCCGATACCAGGTTCCTGGTTCGGATTTCCCGCCTAGGCCAACCAAGCCTTCCATCTCTCCGGGATCGGTGTTTTGATACCAGACTTGTCTGGGAAGGATAAAGCGCTGACTTGTACATCGGCTGGCCACCGCAAGTCATTGTATGGCCAAATACGCATTCAACGCGCCTCCACGACATCCCATAGAAGTAGAATGCGTGGCGCATTCCAAAGAGGATTGAATAACGCCGTCCTTTATCCTTTATCCTTAATCTTCATTATTATCATTGACATCTCGCCAACGTCCTCGCAAAGAATGGATGATTTTCTTGAAGAACTCCGGTGGCTGCGACTCGAAGAAGTTGGACACCCAAATTTCGACTTCGTCACGGTTTTGTATTTTTGCTCCGCCAAGGCGTGCTGTATCTACCGGAAAAGATGGTCATCTGATGGCGCAAGGTCTGGACCATAAGGCGGGTGAGGCAGAAGTTCCCAGCTGAACTCCTCAATTTTTTGCAGGCGGTCGAGCGTTGTCATGGAAGAATTTCACTGTGTTCACTCCTTGTTGGCGCAGTACTTAGCCCACGCGGCTCAGTTGTTCTTTGTAATGGTCTGCCGTAACTGTTTGGCCTGGATCCAGCACCTCAGAACCACAGAGCTGCACCAAAGCTCTACTGTTCCACCAAGCACAGAGGATGACTTTTTCCGTGAATGTCTGGATTCGTTGTTGTCTTCAGGATCTTACCGCGGCTCATCCGTTGCCGTTTTCGTGTAGTATTGTCGTAGTGAGTCCCACTTCTCATCCGATGATCCGACGTCACGATGGAGTCGTAGAAACCGCTGTTCTCGGTTTTGCGGATGAGAATTCCAGCGTTGGCGACTCCTGCTGCCTTGTTTGTGTCGCTGAGTTGATGTGGCACCCATTTCCCGCACTGATTTGACTTTCCGATTGCATGGAAACGACAGGCAATGGGAGAATGGTGACAAATGAACCTCTATGCGAGCTCACGTGTAGTTTGTGTTGGATCCGACTCGACAACTTCCTTTAATTCCTGGCTATTCACAAGTTCAGGACGCCGCTGACGTTCTTTGTCTTCAAGGCTCTCATCACCGTCTCGGAAACTTTGAGAGCATTGCTGTCATTGATTTAATAATGGAACTTCGTCACCAAATGCTTCAGACAAGATGTGATAGGATTCTGCAGCAGTTCTTCCTTGCTTGAAGTCGTACATCGAGCAAACCCGCACTTGGGTCTTTTGCTCGATCATAGTTAATCTAAGAAAAAAGGGTCAACGAATAGGAACGAAACTTTGGCGAAAGATGCCGTCGGAAACGCTTGTTGAAGAGGTAAAGTTACATGATCCAAGAAGTAACAATAGCAGAGAAATGACAAACCTGCTTCTGTGCCTGGAGATCCAACGGCACCCACCTTATTTGTATCTGAGATATCAAGTATTACATCTGTTTTTCAAAAAGAGTATACCAGTGGATGAAATCGTGTTTGGGGAGTAGTTTTCAGTCGAAATATAGTTGGTAACAACCTTGCTAGTTAACCGATGGGTTAGTGAAACTCATCGTGTAGAGTTTGTCATGATATTGTTTCAATACTTCTGTGCCACGCAGGTTCGCTTAGATGAAACGTTTGCTTCAGCTTTCGACAATTTCGTCGTTTTCAAAGGCCTGAAAACAGTTTGAAGCCTAAGACCAGGCACTCTTCTCGGCAAAGACTTAGGTTTCCAACTCATCCAGTTTCAAGGAATTCCTAAGAGTGCCAAGGTTAATCCCACTGAGGTTCGGTTTCTTCAGTGGGATTCACCTTGGCACCTTAGGAATTCGTTGAAACTGGCTGAGCTGGAAGCCTAAGTCTTTACCAAGATGAGTGCCTGCAATTAGGCCTCGAACTTCTTTCAGGCCTTTGAAAACGACGAAATTATCGAAACGTCAGGCCGAAGTAAACGTTATATCTTATCAAACCTGCGTGGCACAGAAGTACTGAAACAATTCAGACATGCCCAGGGTTCATGAGGTCGAATATGGAGAATAAATCTGTCATGATATTCTCCAAGTTCTCTCTTCGTAAAACCTCGGCATTATTTAGATGTTTCGATTACTTCTGTGCCGAACGAGGTTGTTAGGTGGACCAGTATTTATTGAGCGGCCTAACGTTTCGACCCGTTCGTCGTCTTCGGAGGCCTAAAAGTGGCTTGAGGATTCGGATGTTGCTATCTATCCGACCAAACGCCTCATCGACTCTAGCCGTTCGGATATCGTCTTGAGGCATAGCAAGAAATCCCGAACCCATGAACGATAAACTCACCCGTTCATCCCGCTGAAATAGGCTTTACGACAGGGAGTGCGTAACGGAAAACTGTGTTGTATGTCCTTACGGGAAAGTAGGGGATTGCGCCAAAGTTGGCGTTATCTATGAGCTTGAATGCCGGACATGCAGCCAGACATACATTGGGGAGACCAGAAGGGTACTTGCTATTCGTGTTAATGAACATCTAGCGTGCAAAAGGCGGGGTATCTTAACGAATCCTCTGGGCAAGCATAAAGTGTAGGAACAAGGCGGAAACGACTTTGATGTGAAGTGCACGATTTTGACCATCGAGACAGATATTTCGTCTAGAAAGGCGCTGGAGGCCTTCTGGATTCTTTCACGAAATCCACGAATGAACAATCGAAATGAGTGTCCTTCGGTCACCGATGACTTTCTGCCGTTTATTTCGCACTGTGACTTATAGAGCGACCGGTGGTGACAAGGATGTGGTTAAGAATGACACTGGTATACACAGTATACATAGTGTAGAATGAACAGTATAGTGAGTCTCAGTCACCATCTGTCGACTAACTGCGGCAGCGGCGTCGCTCCGCACAAGCGGTGGATCAGCGGGTGAGTTTATCGTTCATGGGTTCGGGATTTCTTGCTATGCCTCAAGACGATATCCGAAAGGCTAGAGTCGATGAGGCGTTTGGTCGGATAGATAGCAACATCTTCCAGCCACTTTTAGGCCTCCGAAGACGACGAACGGGTCGAAACGTTAGGCCGCTCAATAAATACTGGTCCACCTAACAACCTCGTTCGGCACAGAAGTAATCGAAACATCTGTCATGATAGTTTGCAAATGTTTACAATAGCTATAATACTATAATACTTTGCAACAGTTCACAATTGTTTACAGTTGTCTTGGTCGTAAAATTTATGAAGGGGTTATGCACTTTGTGCATTGGTTTTGCAGAATGTTCAATATTTTTAATGAAAAAATCTATTAAAGTGTTTGTATAACTGAAAGGCAATCGAAAGTCTTTCGATGGTTCATGGAAAGAGTTCTAACCATATGTCCGAAAATCGCTCAGAATGTGCTGGCGACATTTTTGCGATTCAGGATACAAATTTATTTAAAACTGTCTTAACAAAATAAGACGCATACAGAAGTCAAAGTGAAATTTACGGCAATTCGCTGAGACAAGGTGCAATGTGTATTTTGCGTGCTGTTGTTTTATTAGTAATGAATTATTCTGAAAATAATAGGTCAGAAAATCATCTTTTCAGGAACCGAGCGATCCTCCGGCGGTTAACGGAGACGTGAAGGAAGGCAGCACCACGATATATTCCTCCACGACGACTGAAACAGCGACCGAGAGCACATCTACAGTGCCAGAGTTGGTAGAAGTAGGGACGACCGGCAGCACAAAGAACACTCCATCGCACATCGACGAAGAGCCTGAGCTGGATAATCGTACGTTCGCTGTGACGGGTCTGAGGCATCCGGGTGGATGGAGGACACATTCTGAGGTACGTCACTGAAGTGTTAGGATCCTTAGACTGGTTAAGTATCGTATTTATCTCAGATAATAAATATGCTGGCTCGTTGCGATTCTTTCACTATTCAGTTCGGCCGGGCATCCAAACAAAAGGTAGGTGGTTGTTTCATCGAGCTTTCTTGGCTTTGGCGGAGGGCAAATGTGTATTTTTGGCGCAATTCAGGGTCCAAAGCCGGGCTCCATATCGTTCACGTTCAAATCGATTAGCTCCGCTAGGGAGGCTTTCACACAGGCGCAGAAGATGCGAGTTGATGGACAGGCGGTCAAGGTGGAAGCCTGCCCGGCTTTCTGTAAGTGTGTCCCTCCTATGTGTACGGCTGGCCATCTATGTTGTGTGGTTCAGTTGCCCCAGCTGCTTGTCGTTCCCGACCGTTCTTCAAGATCTCAACGGATGAAGAGGCCCGCAAAAGGACCATATACGCTCTTGATTTGCCAGTGTCAGCAGAGCAAAACTTGCTGAACAGCATATTTGGTATGTTTTGGGTGGAGAGTTTTTACGCTGTGCACTGCCTAATCAATATGTATCCGTTCCAGAAGCCGACCATATCGAGAAGATTACGTTCCTTCCGCTTAGGAATCAGCACAAGCAGGCTGAGGTACTTCTAGACGCTTATACTGGCTGTTATCTCCACTGGTTTCATGTTATCTGTTGCAGGTTGTGATGCATACGGAAGAACAGGCCGATGCAGCCAGATCTGAAGACGGTTTTGAGCTAGATGATGGACAGCAGCAGAGCGTCTTGAGGTCAGTTAGCGTACAGGAACTGATTCTTCACCTTTCTTTTATTCTTTCTGTTTTCCCGAGCGTTTAATCCCACACACTATGAGTCCGCTGCGTTTGTCAGCCGTTGCCATTTGATCTTCTCAGGGCGTCTTCTGCTATAGTGCTGACGTCGGCCAGATTTCTCTTCAAAGTTTCATTTCACCTTATCTTCGGTGATCTTTTTAGCTTTCCGAATGCATAGTAGATTCTCCTGTTTTCGGGACGCCGTGGAAACAATTTGAATGCGTATTGCGCATATAAAATAACTTGCGGTGACCAGTCGATGGGGAAGTCAGTGTGGATCTATCCTAGTCGGGGGAGGGGGAGGGGGGGGGGCACGTAACTAAAAATCATGTAACCAATTGACTTGAGACTCACGAAGGGGCTTCAAGAAGCCAAAATAGAACCAAAAAACAAACAAACAAACAAATGCCGCGGGTGGAAAGATGTCTCGGCGGGCAAAGTGCACCCAACACAGCTGACCGCCGCCTCACATGTTATAATCCGATCCATCGTAATAGGGTGGCGCATAACTGCCAGTTTATAACCACGGCGACACGGAATTTATTTTTTGTGAATTTTGTCTGGTTATTTGCTATTTTGTCCTCTAAAAGCTGCTCTGTGAATTCCAAGTCAATTTGTTACATATTTTTTAGTTATGTGTCTCTCCCCCCCCCCCCCTCGACTAGGATAGGTCCGGTCAGTGTTCTACCCTTCCCAGACAAGTCTGGTACCAGTTCACCTACCGCGGAGGGATGGAAGGTTTTATTCGCCTTGGGCGGAAACCACACCATGAATTGATTCGGGGTGCATGCGAGAGCCGGTACTTCCTCTGACTGCGCTACTTCCGTCCTCTAGCGGGAATATATAGCAGTTAATACCTTGTAGGTCGTCAAAGGAAGGTTAGGCTTATGTTATACTTCGGCGACGCTGTTGTCAGCGACGTCAGCGGCAGTGTTGAGCGGGTGCTACGCATTCCGTAGCAGCCCGCGCATCACTGTCGTCGACGCCGCCGATTACAGCGTCGGCGAAGTATAACATAGGCCTTAGGTTAACGTTCGTACTACGATCCCATTATTCTTTAGTGGTGTTGTACTGTCTCGAAGGATTGACTTTCGTGGCCTTACCCCTAAGTGCTTGATCTAAAAGGGCCTGATTCCATCATCTGTTGGAGAAACTAATGTGATTTTTGACAAAACTATTTTTATACTAATTGAGGGGTGAGGATTTTCCCTATACGACTCGATGTGACTCGCTCCCGCGTTTGGACATACGCTTCAGACCCTTCTCTCGTTAGATGGCATAGAAGGCTTACCTCTTGATGACACATTAGTTTCGTCTTCGCGCTCAGCCGAAACCATTTTTTATATAAATAGCTTACCATGAAATCGTACAGTCGCACAACAAAATACCTTACAAACATCGAATATAGAGAAAAATGTAAAAAAAGTGCAGGGCAAGTAATGGAATAAAGCACTAACTTTGTTTTCTGGCTTATTCAATGTTTAGGAACTATTGGGTTGTGAGACTATGCGATCCCATAGCAAACGTTCAACTCCCTCGAATTCGGTAGATTCAAGGCCTTTGCAAAAATGGAGCATATTCTTGTAGTTGTTAATTCCAGTACTAGAGATTTTAGTATCAAAATCAGGCTCCGCCGTCCCGTTAACATGTTAGAGCTAAATTCTTTTCTTTAAGAGTAGTTCCGTTGTTCAATAATAGTGGGGACTTGCTGCACCCATTTAACTCTTTCAAGACAAGGACCAGTAAACGTGCTTCTTTGCAGGTGTCCTGAGTTTTATACTTTTCATACTTTCATACTTTCATACTTTTTTTCTTAAAGTTTTAGTTCTCGGTTATGGTTATGTTTCTGGCCTTGCCGCTCTCTTTGTGTTTTTATAACGTGGACTTCGAATAAAGAAATAGCTAAATAAATAAGCATGTGTTGCTTGAAGAGTGGAGATTCCCGCAACGGTGTTCATATTCGCAGCTGCGACATATGACTAAAGCTGTTTCCCCTTCCCTGGTTAGAATGCGATGCAAACATCTGAAAAATTAGTTTTGTCAGCAAGCGTTGACGGCGCTGATTTGTACGTATCCAATCTTTACTGACTGCAAGAGATGCCCTTGTGTTCTCCAATATCATGAGAGCCAGACACACTACCTACTAACGATAAGACCCAATTTCTCTTTTTTAGGATCTTGACACCAACGGACTATGAAGCGTTCGTTAAAGAGGAGCAGAAGCCGATACCGTTCGTTCCGCCCGAGGTTGAACCACCGCCACCCTCCAAGGAGCCCATGCCCATGAGCGCTCGCTCATCGGCTGCGGCGCTATCTGACGCGAAATTGGCACCGGTGCTCGATGAGGATGATGTTACGGATATGTTCATCAAGGTGAGCGACTACTGCGACACTGCTACACTAGAAGGGTCCTTACATACCCTTGCCTTCTCCAGCACGTCACGGACCAGCGGGTGAACTGGGCCGAGATCACGGATGTGATGGAGCTGTACACGATGTGCGATGCGGTGTCGGCACAAGTTGGCGGTCTCCCGGACAGCGTACTCCGGCCGGCGATGCTGCACACTTTACAGCGACATCTCACCGAAGCGCAGAGTGCGTGGATGAGGGAACATCTGCAGGATTTGATAAAGTCGGTACACAGTCTCGCTCCCATTCGTCTCCTCATCTGGATTTTCCGCCACTTTAGGGGTTGGAAGCAGGAAGTGAGGCGGGAGGACTTCGTGGATAGGCCTACGCTAGTTCAGATGAAAGCGGCTGAGTATGTCCCTGTGGCGCCGAGCAGAAAGCGAATGCGAGGGTAAACTTTTAAGGGCCTTACGTCTACGACTCCATTTATCCATACCATCCTCGTTTTTTCCAGGAAGAACTCTGCAGAATCACGAGCAGGCCGAGTGATGATGGGTGTGGGCGCGTTGTTGGAAGCACAACGTCAGAAGTAGGTGTTACAGCTTGGATTATGTTAGACGCCCTAAAGCGCCCCTGCTTTTCAGAATGGTAACCGAAGAGGGTGAACTAGAGGTTGAGGAGGACGACGAGGGCAACATTATGCTCGGAGGTGAAGCGCTTAGCTTCGAGTCGTGGGCAAAGTGAGTTCTTTGGCTGGAGAGTTGCGAGAATTTCATGTTTACTTGAAGATGTTACCAAGTAAGAGGGGCGTAGTAGCACAGTCGGGAGAGGCGCCGGCTGTCGCCTGTACCCGATACCAGGTTCTGGCTGAGATTTTCCGCCCAGGCCAGCCAAGCCTTCCGTCCCTCCTTGGTCGATGAGATGGTCGCGGACTTGCCTGGAAAGATAAAACACTGACTTGTTCATGGGACGCATTCAAGTGACGCCGTTCGATACTACTGTAGAAGTAGAATACGTGGCGCACTTCAGATGGGGATTGATTATCGCCGAATTATTAGGGGGGGGGGGGGGGCAAAAGTATTGAGACTCTCCATGAAGTGCCCTTATATGTCGTGACTGGAGTCCGGTTTCGTGCTTCTCGTATTTGTATGTTTGTTTGCTACTTACTGAAGGCCACCTGAGAAGTGACCACTTTCGCCCTTTCCAGAAGCATGCCAAAACCGCAGTCTGTCTCATGCCGAATCCCCAGTCTGAAGAGACGACCTATGTCGCGCAAATCTCGCTCAATTCCCAACCCCAAGCAGCCTGGACTCAATATCAAGATGAGATGTACGTCTTCTACCTTAACCCTGCCAAGCAGCGAGTCTGGGTGAGGCCTGTTGACCCGTTACCGACCTTCGTTTGGCGAGATGTTTCCGGCGAGAAGCACCTTCAGAGCTTTTGTGTCTGCGCGCATGGAGCGGTATACTGGAAGTCGTCCAAAAAGCACGACGATGGACTCTAAGGCCATGTTGAACGAAATAGAAGAGATGGACCTGCGACTCGAACTTATTCTGTCCTCCTCTTCAACCACGCCGCACCCCATCGGGCAAAAGTGACCACGGGTAAGCTTGCCCAGCTGGGCTACTCACATGCGTCACCCACCGTATTCGCCGGACATCTCTCCATACGATTACCGCCACTTCTTGGGCCTACAGGACTTCCTGGTCGGAAGGAACACAAGAACCGAAGCAGTCCTTGACAACCATGTCGAGCAGTTGATCAACACCAGGCCCAAGCAGTTCTGGAAGGATGGGATCAGGAAGTTGGCTGAGCGATGGCAGCAAGGTCATTGACCTTAATGTCGGATACATTCTTCAGCACCGTTGAGTTAATTGAGTTAGAAAGAGATAAAGAAATTAGCTGAATTTGTCTCACTACTTTTGACCCACCCTAATATATCCTCTATACGTTTTCTGATCCTAATGTTGTAGTGCTAATAAAGGATCCGTTAATGGGATGCGGCACGCAGTCTACTTCTGTGTGTAGACAATTTGAAGTAGCGTTAGGCCCATGTAATGATTTGGCAGGTGAGCCGCGATTGGGAAGTCAGTGTTTTACCTGTACTAGACAATTCTGAGAGTAGTTTATCATCCGAGGAGGGTGGAAGGCATGGCTAATTTGGACCGAACTCGAACCAAGCACCTTAATTCTGGTCCACTCGACATCCAGTGCTTCTTCTGACTACGCTGTCCGTGCCTGTTTCACGTCGTAACCCTTTCAAGATTTCATCTTCCTATCCGTATTCTGCGGTTTTTGCAATGGATCTCAAGGATGAGCTAGTACAGCTTCTCATAACGATGTTTCGTTGCAATCAAAATTCTAGCGCCAGGCGAGACTCAAACCCACACCTCCTGCTGACTGGGCGGGAATGCTGTACGCCATTACTCCATCAGCGCTAATTTGATCGAACGCAACATTCACACCTCGTGGGACCCGTCAGCGCTCACCTTTATATCAGAATGAGCCGCCCGTTGATATCAGTGTTCGATCAGACAGCGCCGGTGGCGTAATGGCGTAGAGCATTCCCACCCTATCAGCTATAGGTGCAGGTTTGAGTCCCGCCTGGTGCTACAGTTTTGATCGCAGCAAGACGTCGCTATGATAGCCTACTACCTCGATACCAGCCACTAGAGGCTTAAAGAAATTGAATTGAAGGATTGAAATTGAATCGAGCTTATCCTCCCCTAGATTTTTTTTAAAGTGATTTTCGAAACGCTATTGGAAGAAGGTTTCAACTTTTTCAAGGCCAGGGCCATATAGAAGAGAGTTTTCACGATAAAAACTCTTGCGCCAGATGGGACTCGAGGCCTTTCTGATAGGTCAATACAACAAGGGTATGCCTACCTTCGGAGAACCAGGGCCCGAAATCATCAACAATTAAACCCGCGGGTGTGCGATATGTCATGGATAGAGATGAATGCTTCATCGTGGGTATCTCTACCCCTTATATCCCACATGCCTGCGGGTTTCGCCGTGGATGGATCCGGTCCCAGGGGTGGCGATTCGATGGCCTAACCTCTTTCTCGGGAAGCCGATGGTAGGAATTCGAGTCTCACCTGATGAAAGGGTTTGGATAGCTGCCAAACTTCTTTGCAACAGCTTGGAGCTCCTTTATGGGACAAGCCTAGGATATACCACTTTATGCCATTTGCAACGTTGGAGCACAGTTGTATAGCTCAAGTTCCAGGCTAACCAAGACAAATCAGCCTGACGTCGTGTGCGCGAGGTTAACGGAGGGCGAACCTGCACCAAAGAAGCCTCGCGAAGTGCACGATTTCAAGAAGTTGAAGTAAGTCTATTAAAGCTTTCTCTGTTTGCTGACTCTGCTAAAGACTAGTTTTTTTTTCAGGCAAAGTCAAAAGGAGTGGAGAGAAAAGCGAATGGGCGCGAAGAAGATGCGGATAATGCAGCAAGTATGTGGCACCTTCTATTGGGAATTGCTGTTTAGTAGCTGGGCTTTCCTTCTGCTGTCAGAATCAGTCCTCTTCAGGCTCGAGATGAAGTTGAGGCGCTCAATCGAGAAGAGAAGCTGAGCCAAGAACAAACATCGAAGGAGGTCGAAAATGGAAGTGAGAAGAAAGAGAAGAAGGACAAAAAAGAAGTGCCTCCCGAAAAGCCAGCCAAACCGCCGAAGGAGGTTAGTTGGGGAGAGAGGCTGGCTCACTTGTCCCCTTCGCCGATGATTCTGGGTGGTTCTTTATCTGTTAGGTGGTTTATAGTCCGTCGCACCTGAAATGGGTGCCCAAGGACTCATTATGCTTTGATGATACATGGTGTCTCAAAAAAGTATACACTGTTTGAAAGGTGATAACTTTGCTCACAGAGAAGGTACTGAAGAAGTTATGGCCTCATACGAAGCTTAAGAAAATGAAAACTTTCTGACATATAAGTGTTATGGATTGCGCCATGCGTTCGGCTGAATTCTTGCATTTTGTTTTCGAATTCAAATTTATTACATGCCACAAGCATGTTTCAGAAAGCAACACAACGGCACACGAATGAAAAAGAACTCAAAATATGAGAGTGAGAAGTGTGGCGAAAAATGCGAAAACAAAATTTAAAAGAGACCTTCAGAACATTTTAATCTCGGCTGATTGCTTTTCACTTGAATACTTGTTATAATTTTTCCACAAAGTGGCTGTATCGATTGATTTGTTGTGCTTCTTTTAAGATTTAAAACCTTAGCACACACTACGACTTGCGAAAAATGCAGGGTATCCTTTAAACAATGCTGGTACTATTAGAAAGGTCGATATCCTGTGCTTTCATGTAAGCCTCAAACGTCTTTAAAAGCTTCACAAGCAGCAATGTTTGAACCTTCCAAATAGTTCCTGCGTTTTTTAAAGGATACCCTGAATTTTTCGCCGGCCTAGTGTGTTTTTAAGTTGTAAACGTTGAAAGAAGCACAAATCAACCGATCCGGCCACTTTGTGGAGAAATTGTAATAAGTGTTCTAGCAAAACACAATCAAGCGAGTGCAAAGGTGCAAGGTTTCAGATGAGTGCATGGCGCCATCCATACTGCTCATATGTCAGAAAATTTCCATTTTCTTAAGTTTTCATATGAGCCCTCAACTTCTTCAGTACCTTCACTGTGAGTGATGTTATCACCCTTCTAGCAGTGTATACATTTTTTTTTGAGCTGCCTTTCGATGATTCCGGCGAACACATCTGACCATCTCGTTGGAGGTCTTCCTCGAGGACGCTTGCACCCTCTTGGAATCCACTCCGCAGTTCTTCTTGTCCAGCGATCGTCCGTGCTTCGCGTGATATGATCGGCCCATCGATGCTTCATCTTCGATGCGTATTCCGCCGGCTCTCTTAGTCGTGACGCCGTGCGTAAGTCGGAACTGTGAAGGCCAGCTCGGTGTTGTGATAACCTGCTGAGCTGGAGAAGACATCTTTCGAGCGCTCTGTGAGTAGTACGTAAGGATTTTGACGTGGACGCAGTGTCAGCCCACGTTTCGGCGACGTAGCAGGGCGCTGGGAGAACGGTTGAATCGAACAGGTGGGCGCGTAGATCGGGATCCGAGAGTTGGTCGGTGGCCTCTTTAACAGACCCATAGGCCGACCGCGCAGCCTTCCTCCTTCTTAATAGTTCTCCCTTCATATCGTTGTCCATGTTGATGGAACGGCCCAGGTAAACGTATGATGTTGTTTCCGTCAAAGGAGAGCCATCAATGTTGATCTGGTCTCCTTCGCACAAGGCGTTCTTCATGAACTGTATCTTCTTCCGGTTCATTCGCAGTCCGATTTTCATCCTTGCTTCGTTTAGTTCCTTTAGCATCGTCTCTGCTTCATCGGTAGTCTGCGCCGTATTAGTTTTTGTTTTTTCTGTGAAAGGTCCAAGATTGGGCGCAAAGCCTTCTAACCAAGAAGGTATTCGAGCGCATGTCCGAGCTGCAAAAATGCATATCGTTGGGAGAGTTTCAATCCTTCACATAGTAAAAAAGTATGCTCCATTTTTTGCAAAGTGCTGAGTTAGCGGCCCCGAAAGTTTACTGTGGATCGCACAGTCCTCACATCGCCACAGTTTCTAAACATCGAATATCACCTATATCACCCGTCGTCCCATGGACCATAGAGTTGCACGAGTGAGCGTCAGAAGCGTCTCCATTCGACCCTATCTCGTGCCAAAGTGCTCCAATGGATCCTCCTTCGAGGGACACAAGGAGCGTAATATCGTTCGTTCAGGGCATTCATGAAGAAGTCCGACCAACGTGTTAATGGGAGTCCTTGTGTTTTTTTGACATCCCGCGGAATTATATTGGTGACAGCTCTCGTCCTGCGGGTGTCTACGAAGCGCATTACGTGGCCGGCCCACCTAATTTTCGACGAACTGGTCCATAGCGCCTGTAATCACGAACGTCGACGAAGCTCGGAACTGCAAGGTACTGAAGCCAAGAGATGCCTACGGCAGTGCTGCGTATGTCAGCCGGGTTTTATATCAGCTTAACCATGGACGATTGCTGGCGAACTTGTAACTTGGCGGCGGATCACCCATGTTCATGATATATTCAGCGGGCAATGCGTCAGGGTGTGAATGCGGACCAAGTGCGGAGGGTAGGGACTCAGAAGACGTGCTGAAGACGTCGTCCAACGTGCGTAGGGATTCAGAAGACATGCCGAACACGTCGGCAACCGTGCGTGGCGAGCCGTGTAACCGTGCCCGGGCATTTAGATGATCATCGACGAGAGGCGTTCACAGCAGGGGAGGCAATCGATATCGATCGATATTATCGATCTTTTCAGTGTGGCGTTCAAGTGGCACAAAACTTCAGCCCTGGGGGTAGTCGATGTCGGTGAACACGAATCTGAAGTCGACCAATCGATATCGATCGATATTATCAATTTTTGAGGATGGTGTTAAGCGGCACGAAACTTCATCCCTAAGGATAATCGAGGTCGCTGAACACAAATCCGAAGTTTGTTTTTGAGGTATCGATCACCATCAATCGATACTGATCAACAAATTATACATGGATGTCGTTCATTTTTCTGTTTCTTTCTAACTTGCAGCAATCGTCGCAGTTAAGGTGTTCTGCGGAAGTGACGACATAGGTTGCAGCTAAAATTGATGATGAGAAGTTATTTCTATGGCTTAGACGTTGAGAAGCCGTGCAGCCGACTGGCCGCTCTGACGGCTTCTCATCGTCGGCAGCCGCTAGGCCGCTGAACGACTGGTTAATTCATAATATGCATAGAGAATGAAGGATCCAGTTGGTGACGGCTATCGTCCAACGGGCTTCTGTGAAGCGCATTACATGGTTGGCTCACTTAATTTTCGACGACTTATTCGAAGCATCGAGTGCGCTTTAGAAATGGTGCAATACGAGTATGATGGTGCACCTTTATAACGGCGAATTTTCCTTGCTTTTACTTCATACTAGAGCTCACTATTCTAGCACAATCCTGGGGTGGAGGGGTGGCCCTCCGGCAGAAAGGCGAAGTACAAAGTCTACTGGATACTACCCCCCCCCCCCATACCCGTAAAAAGCCAAAATACTGCTTCATAGATGCGGAATGAGGTGTTTGATTCCCTGCCTTTTCGCTTTTTTTCTGCATACTCGATGTTTGAAAGGCGTTGTCCTACTATGCGCTTCCATAGTAGACTATAAGCGTCGCTGACTCGGTAGGTTTAAGTATTTTGCAAAAGTGCGGCACACGTTTCTACTGTTTTAACGGTGGAGATGCTTGCTTTGTTTTCGTCGTTCTGACATACGCCTGAGAACCTTCCACGAGTAGGTTCATTGTCGAAGCAGGGCGTCTGGTCCCGTGGTCCCTTAAACGGCTCCGTTCTGCTGAACTAATTCAGAAGGTATTAGCTAGTTCTAGCGAACGCTCGATGAAACCTTGCAAAAAGTGACATTTACGGTGGTAATGAGCTTTTTTGTCGAAGAAATTCCGTTTTAATTAAGCTGGACGAAGGCGAAATCGATTCGGAAGAAGAGCGACGAGAAGCGAAAGAGAAGAAGCGGTCAAGAAGGAAGGCGGCCGCGTCCAGCTCGTCTAATTCGTCCAGTAGTTCGTCGAGTTCGGAGAGTGACGATGACGGTGATGCGCGAAAGCGGCGGAGGAATAGGCGGAAGACGGAGAGGCTGAAGGTAGGTGTGTTCTTAGAAGGGTGCAGTTGCTGGGAGCGAGGAGGGAGGGGAATCCGTTTAGACACAGTTTGCACTACACTACTTCTCTGGCAGGTTTTTACTTAACAGTGGATGGGAAACACGTTACGTCACGTCATGAACGCGCTTTGAGTACCTGTTCATACTTCGCGACGGGAGCTACCGGGTGATAGGCGCCGTTTATACTTCTGACGCGGAGCGACGCGACGGCGTGTAAAGTGCCCATGAGGGCATGATTGAGTGACGCGATCGATCGACTTGGCCACTTTAGGCCTTTGTCATACCATCGCTCACCCCGATCGACGCCTAATGATATGCACCCATATCGATTCCATCGCGCCGCCCGATCGATATGGGAGCATATCAGTAGGCATCGCTCGGGGTGAGCGATGGGATGACAAAGGCCTTACATGCCGTCGCTTCGCTCGGCGTCAGTAGTGTAAACGGGGCCATAGGTCGGCCAGGCAAATTATATGTATCGATTTTGCCGAGCGATCGATCGCCCAGCAAAAATCAATACGTATGATTTGCCTGGCCGACATATCGCCCCGTCGCAAAGTATGAACAGGCCCTGACGTGTAAACTTCAAGTTGTCAGTAAAGTGGCATCGGTGTGATCTACGTCCAGTACACGTCCGTACAAGCTGATCACGTGGTGCACGTTGTGACGTGTGTGAGACGTAGATTATACCTAAAGAACATTAATGAGACGGCTAGAAAACGCTGTGCAGGGACACAGCGTTTTCACGTCAAATTGGACAGTTTTTAAATGAAATTGGGCACTCTTCTAAGCCAACTTGAAACTTTTGAAATCAAAATAAATTCGAAACGAGCGATTTCTGAATTATTCTAGAGACTCTCGAAGAAGATTAGAGTGATTTCTTATTTAAGGACAATTTAGTGTGACTTTGTTTGAAAATTTTCAACTCACCTGCCGCAATAAGTGACGCACTGATTTTATAAAAACCTTATTTTTATTTTTATTTTTTGATTTTTGATTTTCCTTTGATTGATAGTAAAAATTCTGGTTGTGTGAGTATAAAGTGTGGGTTTATACTATCAATAAAATGAAAATTGCAACGAGCTAGACGAGTGCATGGCGCGATCTCTTCTTTTAAAACACGAATAGATTGTAGCTTTCCGGCGCATAGAACAAAATTTCACTCATTTTTCAAGGAAAAAGAATGAGCGAAATTTTGGGATCTATCCTAGTCCGGGGGAGGCTGCACATAACTAAAAACTAGGCAATAAAATAAATTGAAACTTACCGAGCGGCTCCTAGAGAACGAGCTGGAACCTAACAGAAACCGAAAACGAGCGAAAAAACGAAAAAGATAAAAAATCGCCGCGTTTTGCAACCGTCTTGGCGGGCAAAGACCGACGGAATAGAGTCATGCCGCGTGCTGACCGCCGCCTGACATGTTATAACCAGGATCTAACATGATGAGGAGGGCACACAACTTTGCCTGCTTACAACCGCAAAAAAATGTAATTTTTTCTTTTTTTCTTTGTGACTTTTCTTGTCCAGGTCCCATGTTGTTCCATAGAGGCCGCTCGGTAAGTCTCAAGTGGATTTGTTACATATAATACTTTTTACCTATGTGTCCCCCCGGACTAGGATAGATCCGATTTGTTCTATGCGCTGGAAAGCTACAATCTTCTCATGTTTTAGAAGAACGATCGCGCCATGCACTCTTCTAGCCCGTTGCGGTTTTCATTTCATTTTAGTATAAACCCACACTTTATACCCACACAACCAGAATTTTTACTGTCAATCATAGGAAAATCAAGACATACTGGGCAAGAACGTGGCGCAGTACTTTCTTCTAGCACCTTGAGCAGCTCATGTAGAGGCTATACATTGCTGCTGGATATTTTGTTACGATCAAAACTCTTGCATCAGGCGGGACTCGAACCCGCACCTTTTGCCTTCCGGACAGCAATGCTGCGCCTTATATCACCAGCGCTGTTTGACCTCACGTAACATCCGCGATATCTACGAGATCTGTCGGCGCCCCCGTTCTACGCATTAAAATAAATTTAAAATCCTTTCTTTTCCTTGAAAATTGAAAGGTTTATAAAATTTGGAACAGCATGTCACTTATTGGGCAGGGGAATTAAAAATTTCAAAGAAAGTCTTACTACGTTTCCTTTCTACAATTTTTTTCTAACCTTCTCGTAGTGTCTCTAGCTTAATAGAGAAGAAGCTTGTTTTGATTTGGAGGTCATTTTGATTTCAAATGCTTAAGCTTGCTTGGAACAGTGTCCAAATTGTTGCCTGTTCTTTTTTTTTCTGTTTTTTCCTGTTTAGAATTACTTTAACTTGTTTAGTTTTACCTTGTTTTTCTTTTGCATGGTTATCCATGTAGTGAATAAATAAATAAATAAATTGAGTTGAGAGTGCTCAGTTCGATTTGAAAGGGCCAAATTGACGTGAAAGCCGTATGTATTGGTCGTCAATTACACCAGTACAAAATCAGGCGCAATGAGCGGACGGGGGGAGCAACCCGTGGGTTCGACCGCCTTGAGCGTAGCCGTCGGATATGGTGACGTGGAATTTTCCATTGTACACGAACTGACGCGTACGTACAAGTTGCAGCGAGAGAGGCCGATATCAAACGGTACGTCTCGCGCGAACCAATCGGGTAAAAACTCGTCCTACACGTGGGAAACGCCACGACACCTGATGGGTTGCCTCCCCCGTCCTCTCATTGCGCCCAAAACCACTGAATTGTTCGAGTTTACACCTCGATTGCACGTAAAAAATCTTGTTAGACGTGGGCCTAACGTGCCATCTGAGGAAGTGGTCTAGTTCAAAGTACATCTGGGGCCAAATTCATCAACGACTAACCCGTGGGTATAAGGGATAGAGATACCCACTATGAAGCCTGCGTCTCTGACTCTTGCCTTATCTCTACCTGACTCTTATCTTATCTCTACCTCTTATCACCCGCATACCCACGGGTTAATTGTTGATGAATCCGGCCTCTGAAGGGATTTAGCCTTCTGAAAGAGATGGAGCTCTGCTCTATCGAGGTTCTGCTTCGGAAATCAGTGTCTGCAGCGCTGAAGCTCCCTGATTCCAGGGCCCACAAGTACCTCCACTGTTCCAACGAATGTTCAACTACCGGCATGTGATCATCAACGCGCTTTCGGCCGAGCATAAAACGGCGTTCGCGTCAGTTCTGCATCAGGTTAGTGTCTTCTGGCTGATTTCGCCATTAACAAGCTTATTGGATACCTCTTGGGGCTTCCCACCCAAATCCAAAAACCGAACGACGTGATTTACTGGATTCTACGACCTTTCGACCTCGATCAGCAAGAAAAAACGGGCTCTCTTATTACGTAGGGTAGCGCAAGGTAAGGTCCTCACCACGGTTGACGTGAAACTTGCCCACGCTTCATCGTATTTGTACGATTCGCATTCCCTAGTGTCCAATCTGCAGAAAAATCGATAAATCGATATTGTTCGGTCGGTCGATACAGTTAGGTTGCATCAGTTTCTCTCTAAACGCCACCATATTGGGATAACTCCCACGAGCATTAGTAAATCCTTCGAAGCAACCCCGCCACAATGGATCCAATCTGAACGAAAAGCGGCAAATCCGGTCGAAAATTCGATACGACCAATCGATCTTGGTCGACTAATTGAACCCTACAGCCTGCAGTGAAGTCGACCCATCGGCCATCAAAATCGCACGACTCCCACTCCAGTGGAGGAAATCTGAGCGAAAACCAATAACTCCGGCGAAAAATCGATAACATCGATCGGCGTTAGTCGTGCAATCAAGTCCCCTACCTTCTTTTTTGAATCTGACAATTTTCGTCCATTTTCATCGATTGCACGTGAGAGTAACCTTGATAGGTTTTACATGTACGTTCGGGTTACCTTCACATGTTCGACACGCTTCGCAGGCTTACACAAGTTTGTGACACACGGACGCACACACGGACAGACAGACTAACGCTTTTATATTGGTAGGATAGTTTAACTGAACTGCGACCACCTTCATGTTCATGTTACTGTAGGAAGGCTCTATGGTCCTGTATAGACGTCATTTCAAAGATGTGGAGTATTATCAGCACAATCGTTACGAGAACTATGCGAATTAGGATGAAAAACGGAAGATCTAATCTAAATCCGATTGTAGACAAAGGTCTCAGACACTTGAAATAGTTGGCTGGAAAGGCAACTATAGTTCACCAAAGAAATATACCGGTGGTTGAACAGTATTTCATGGGAGAAATTTGAGCGCAAATAGAGTCAGGGGATCATCGTGAAGGACAGCTCTGCACAGCGTTTTATGTTGTACAAAACTAAAAAAAAAAATTGTGCAGCAATAGTGTGTTCTACAACTATGCTGAACTGGGCAACTTTTGATGTAATTGAACATGCATGTGCCTTTCTATCAAGGCGAAGATCCACTGAGTACATGGTGACTCCCCTCCTCGAGCCTATTTGCCAAAATATGTTTCAAACTATAGCGCAAATAGGCTCAGGGAAGGGGAGGTCGCCATGTACTCAGTGGATATTCGCCTTGGTAGAAAGGCACGTGCATTTCCAATTACATCAGAAGTGGCCCAGCTGAGTTCGCCATAGGGTAAGAACACACCAGTGCTGCATAGTTTTTGGTTTCATAGGACACAAAAAGTTGCGTAGGGCGGCTCTACATGATTACCCACTCCCGACCCTATTTTCGCCCGCTTTTTTCGTCAAGCCGTTTCAAACTCCCGCTCTAGTGGATAGATGAAATTCCGTTCACCTACCGGTGAGATTTTTCTGGTGGACTATGGGTCTGTTCATACTTCACGACAGCAGCGACAAGAGCGATGAGAGCGCGGTGTGCGCAGCGCGCGGAAGTATGAACAGGCGACAGCAGCGACTGGAGCGACAAGAGCGACTGGAGCAACAGCGCCGGCGGTCGAGTATGAACACTTTTCGGGGGCGCGCTCGGTTTTAATCGATATGCGTGTTTTACACTGGCGGCGAGTCGCTCTTGTCGCGAAGTATGAACAGGCCCTATGGTTGCCGCTTCAGTTGACACAGAACGAAATTGGCGACTGGCGAACAAGCATGCACCGTACTCTTTTTAGGCGTCGAAAAATCGCGACGCGTGTAATTGCACACTTTTCCTCAGGACGTTCTGTATTTGACGCTGCGTTCAGCTGCTAGACACGCTAGAGCGCGAGATTGCATGCCAGGGTTGCCGATTGCATTCTTTCTGCTGGCGCAGAAGGAAAGGTTGAATGAGATACAATGTAAAAAGAAAAAAGTTATAAAGGTTAAAAAAGAGTGCCTAAAAGAGTACGGTACATGTTTGTTCGCCGGCCGCGCTTGACAGGTCCCAACGTGTGCAGTATGAAACTACACGTCATAGTGGCGCATAACGTGGCTCTTGAAGGATCATGTCGTTAATGTGGCCTTCATGGGTGGCTACCCAATCAAGAGCACCGATCGCACAAGCCACTCTGGTTGGTCCGATTTCGGTCAGACTTGTCTGTTGCGTTTCCTCCTGGGTACAGGCCACATTAACGACTTGTACCTTTGAGCTTTACATTGCACCAGAATTTGAGAATTGGTGTCAGTGTCATTCTAAGCATCATAGCGCTCATTAGTCTATCCCCTGTAAAGGCACATTTTCTGCATGTCAGTGATGTCATGCAACAGTGAAATGCATGGCTCACTCAGCAGAGTGGACCGACACCAATCTCAGTCCATTATATTTATCACCTGCACTTTTATTCTTGATTCATATATCAGGTGTTAGTTGAAGAGAAGCTTTAGTGAACCTTTTGGGTTACGCCATGCACTGTGATACTGCGGAGAATCGTGGAGTAGCTTTGAAAGCAGGCATATTCGCTCTGTGGAATGTATTATGGGACCAGCCAAGAGACAAATTGGATCTTTCCAGTCGAAGGGTGGCGTACGGTGTTTTGACTCAGTCACTCTGTTTTGAGTGAAGTCCAAATCAGTTTCTTTAAGCCCCAAGTGGCTGGTATCGAGGTTGTGAGCTGTCATAACGATGTCTTGTTGCGATCAAAACTTCTAGCACCAGGCGGGATTCGAACCCGCACCTCCCTCTAACCGGGCGGGAATGCTCTACGCCACTACACCACCGGCACCGTTTGATCGAACGCAACATCCACACCTCGTGGGACCGATCAGCACTCATCCGCGTAGAGCATTCCCGCCCGGTTAGAGGGAGGTGCGGGTTCGAGTCCCGCCTGGCTCTAGAAGTTTTAATCGCAAAAAACGTCGTTATGACAACTCACAATTCCCCTCCTTGAAGTTTTCCAAGACCTTCGCCTGCTGCCCCATAGTATTGACAGCTCTTGGGCAATTTCAAGTGAGCCGGCGCTTTGGCGTGATGCTGCCGACGCAACTGTCACCTTAGGATTGCCTCCTCCCGACTAGGATATATCCGACAAATGTATATTTATGTAGGGTCCTTCTCAGGGTTCCAAGCCTTGGTAGCCTTTTGGGGTTCCAAACTGGACCACTGTGGTTGTCTCTGTCTAGAGAGTGGTTCCTGAATGGTACGCGGAGCAGCTGGCTCCCAGAAAGTCTGTTGTTATTTGTGGCGCAACTGTATAATGTATTGGTCCCACGTCCGGCGGGCCGCCCGGCGGCCCGCAATATGGACGTCGGTTCGATGTTATCGCCGTCGCTTTGTAGTGGCGCGGCGCCAGATTTATGACGATTTCCCCTTTCGGTTCAACAGATGCGCGAGCGGGCGCGCGTTCGGCCTCGGTGACCTTCGAGTGTGGAGGAAAACGCGGATATCAGCACGGAAAGAGAGTGACTGACTGCGGGTAATCAGCGCTCGATGATTAGGTATGGAGGTGATCGGCGAGGTTTCGAGCGTGTTCGGGCGGCATGAGGCTTGGGTAGTTTGCCCAAGCCTAATCTAAATCCTTTAGAGGGCTGCGGTGAGCTGGATTTGCCGCAGAAGTGCCAGACAGGAGCCGGATTCATCAACGACTTACAGCGATTTAACATGGAAAATACAGCCGAAATCCCTGATAGCACAGCTTATCAAGCGATGTGGTGAAACATTTCGCCGCGCTATCAAGGATTTCGACTGTATTTTCTCTGTTAAATTGCTCCAAGTCGTTGATGAATCCGGCCCCAGGACGTCAATGAGTACTGTCATAGAGCTATCTCTGGCCGCTGTTGGTTAGAATGAACAGGGAAGATAGCCCTTATAGCAGATGAAAACCCTGAGCATCGCACTCTAACCTCTTACGTTGTAACTGGGAAATTCGGGCTGTAGAGCCATATTTATATCGATCGAATCGTGCGATCGGTGCTCTGATTGGGCCGCCACCCATGTAGACCACATTAACGACATGACCCCTCAAGAGCCACGCTATGCTCATTAAGGTAGTGGGGAAGGCGGCCCACCAGTACTCAAACACAAGCGCGAGGTGACCCGGCATTTTCCACGTGTGAACGAGTTTTTACCCGTTTGGTTGGCCCGTGACGTACCGCTTGACCTAGGCCCCTCTTGCTGCAACTTGTACATACGCGTCAGTTCGTGTACAATGGAAAGTTCCACGTCATCATATCCGTCGGCTACGCTCAAGCCGGTCGAAGCCCATGGGCTATTATTGCGCCTCCGCGCTTTATTCGGCTGACGTTTCGGCGTAACGGCCTTCTTCAGAGCCTGGAAAAGACGAGTGGGATTTGAAATGGTACTCACTCAAAGCATCTTCTGGCTCCTGGCTACTATACCTATTCTGTTACGGTTTAATGAAGCATGAAGCTCCAGTGATACCAGGGAACCGACAGTAATTACGACGGACAGATGGCTGATGTGCCCAAGCCTCCCAGCAGAGGTGAATAAGACGTCAGAAGCGCAGCATATACCACGATCGACTATCTTAATTGATGCTAACTAGAAATTTCGGGGTTGTTATCCACCCTTTATTCGGATGACGTTTCAGCGTAACTGCCTTCTTCAGAGCCTGAAGAAAACAAGCGGGTTTGAAGGGACTCACTCAAGAACCATTTCAAGTCACAGCACTTTCAGAAGTCAGTAGGAGAAGGAGACGGAATAGGAGTGAGACAGCCAAATTTTCCCACTCCTATTTGTCTTCTTCTACTACTGACTTCTGAAACTATTGTGACTTGAAATGGTTCTTGAGTGAGTTCCTTCAAACCCGCTTGTCTTTTTCAGGCACTGAAGAAGGCAGTTACGCTGAAACGTCATCCGAATAAAGGGTGGATAACAATATTGGCTCTACAGCTCGAAGCTTCTAATTGGAATCAAGGCCATGCTAAGAGTTTACGACAGTCGATCGTGGTATATGCTGCGCTTCTGACGTCTTATTCACCTCTGCTGAAGGCTTGGGCACACCAGCCATCTGTCGTAATTACTGTCGGTTCCCTGGTATCACTGAAGCTTCATTAAACCGTAACAGAATAGGTATAGTAACCAGTAGCCAGAAGATCAGAGACGTCTAGAACTAGGTGGGCTGGCCACGTTATGCGCTTCGCAGACACCCGCTGGACGAGAGTCGTCACCGACTGGATGTCAAGTGAACACCAGGGGCCGGACTTACAGAGTTCATCAGCGACTTACAGAGATTTAACAAAGAAATTACAGCCGTAATTCCTGAAAATTAACGCGGTTTATCAACAGGCGTTATGGTGAAATGTTTGCGTTATCAGGAATTTTGGCTGTAATCTCTCCGTTAATTCTCTGTAAGTCGTTGATGAATCTGACCCCAGGTCGCTTACCAACGCATTGATTGGACTTCTTCGTGAAAGCTCTGAACGAACGATATGACGCTGCCAGAGTGCTCTGGTGGCCCTACGAGCGAGGAAGATCCACTGGAGCACTCTGGCACGCGATAGGGACGGATGAAGACACTGCTAGCGCCTGTTCAAGCAACTCGATGACTAACGGGATAACAGGTGAATCAGGGGCCAGCAACTCGATTGCTCTGGCACAAGAGCGAGGAGGACAGGCGAATGGAGACGCCTCTAGAGCACATCAATAACTAGCGGGACCATATACAGGTGATAAGGTGAATAGCAAGCGCTGTAGGCAGCCTTTGAATGGCTAGTACGATCTTCAAGGTGTCATAAGGGCTCTAGAGCTGTTGCCTAGCCGCAAGGGCCTTTATACATCCTTGAAGATGGCAATAGCTGTTCAAAGGCCGGCGTCAGGTCTTCGCTGTTCACTTGAATCATCAGCATATGGTCCCATTGATCGCTGATATGCTCTAGGAGCGCCTCCATCTCCCTTTCTTGACCACTCTTGGGCCCGAACAGGCGAGTGGCTGCTTTCCGGCTACTGTTCCATTCTGCTAGTGTTCTCTGAAGCCATAGTGACACCGGACAATCGAGTAAACACGAGGGGCAGATGGCTGTTGTGCAGAGCCTGCAGCAGCAGGGTGAATTTGACATGTACAGTGGGTCAAGGAGCAAAGTTCAACGTCTTCAGACCCTCAGAGGGGTACCATCTGGCCTGAGGAGTTGGACACGATTCCAGCAGCTTTTTGTAGAGTCTCTGAAGCTGTCTGGAATCCCAAACAGGCGTTTGCATGCCGTTAATTATCGAAATTTTCGCCAGGTTTTCTCAGTAATTCTGCTATCCCTTCATCGAACGCCTATGTATCGTTCCCCATTGAAATTTTGCTCTCACTGGACGAGCAAAGATGGAATTCCAGGCGGCGAACGCGTGTCGCCTGCATAATTCATTAGCAAGAAATCCTCAGGGGAGTTCATACAGCACCGTGCTCGTCGATGAATAACCAACGGCAGATCGCTTCCGAAACTAATTCTGGCTTGTCATAGGACTTAGGAAGAATCTTCTTCCTGCTTCAGTAGCTCTTTCGAGGCTTGAGGCTAAGTCGTTAAGGATGCATCTGCGCTGTGCAACCCTACTGCATTAAAGAGAAGCCTGACCTATTGCTCATTTGGTGGGAAACAGTGTGACTTAGGTTAAGCACAGCAAAGAGCTCGGATAAAGGATAAAGGACAGCGTTACTCTATTCCTTTTGGGATGCGCCACGCATTCTACTTCTGCGCAATGTCGTGGAGGCGTTTTGAATGCGTATTTGGCCCAACAATGACTTCAGTGGCCAGCCTATGAACAAGTTAGGGCTTTATCCTTCAAGGCCAGGCCTGGCAGCAAACCACCGGTCCTAGAGGAATGGAAGGCTTTGTTGGTCTGGGAGGGAAATCCGAACCAGGAACTTGGGATAGGGTGCACATGACAGCCGGCACCTATTCCGACTGTGCTAAACGCCCCGATGTCCGATTAGGATAGATCCGAAAGGGCATCAGAAGGGGCTCCTGAGAAGCCGGGTGCGCCAACTCCAGTTTACACCAGTCTCCTGCCTAGTGTGGTATACAACTCCCTCGACTGAGGAACTAATATGGCCCCTTAAGGGGTGCCTTAAGCCTCGAGACCAAGCGTAACCGTCTTTCTGGGGCCGGATTCATCAACGACTAACCCAGGGGTATACGGGGTAGAGATACCCACGAGAAGCCTGCGTCTTTGACTCTTACCTTATCTCTACCTGGCTCTTATCTTATCTCTACCCCTTATACCCCGCATACCCACGTGTTCAATTGTTGATGAATCCGGCCCCTGGGTTGTTATGTCCTTCCTAATCTAACCCTGGAATCTTGTCAGTAGGCTGGAATTGACTGCGCCACCCACTATTGGGCTTTCAGTACCGCGAGCTATAGGACCGGATTCATCAAGCAATGGGTCTAGATAGAGATACCGCAAGGGAATCGTACCCACTTCTCGCATTGGGTAGCGGGTACGATTTGTATTCATGAAGGGGATCAAAGGTACACTAGAAGTAACCTTCTCGCGAGAACAGCTGGTGCCGGATTCATCAACAATTAAACTCGTGGGTTAAGGGGTAGAGATAAGATAAGAGTCAGGTAGAGATAAGGCAAGAGTCAGAGACGCAGGCTTCATCATGGGTATCGCTACCCCTACCTGGGGCCGGATTCATCAACGACTAACCCAGGGGTATACGGGGTAGAGATACCCACGATGAAGCCTGCGTCTCTGACTCTTACCTTATCTCTAGCTGACTCTTATCTTATCTTTACCCCTTATACCCCGCATACCCAAGGTTTAATTGTTGATGAATCCGGCCCCTGGTCTCACTGGAGCGTCATTTTGTCAGTGGTGCGTGGGTATGCAGGGGTACCCACGAGGATCGTCGAGTATTCTCTACCCACTGATATACCCATGATGTGGCGGGTAAGGTTTATAGTGAAGGCCTCATCGTGGGTACGTCTACCCTCTATACTCCGCGAATAAGCGTTGATGAACTCCCGGCCCCTGCTCTGTACTGGGCACCCTGACTCAATGCCAGTATATGCAGAGGGTCCCCGTGTCACCTACGATAATCCGATGGTATGGTAGCGATACCGAGACCATCGCCCCACCGTGTAGTGCGCAATTATTTGTGTCGCACAGGGCTAAGCGTCCGAGTGATTGACAAGTGGAGTGGGCCAAGGGGGATCACTTGAGGGATTAGCGCGCAGAGTGTTCGAATAGCGGAGCAGAAGGTCGCACTGTTGTCGTCATCCCCGACGAGGTGCCGTCCCCGTCTCGCACCTGGGCAGCTAAAGCGACGACTACGGTTACCTGAGCGGAAGCGGCGGAGTCGGCTCCCTGTTTGATGTTCCAGCGAGCCGCATGTGTGCTTGAGCACTGTGAACATAATGATCGTCGAATCAGGCTAGGCGGCACGCCATTTGAGGTCGGCGACGGCGACTGTATCGCTGGTTGTTAGGCGGTGACGCAAGCGGCGGTGAAAGTGATGATGTAACAACGGCGCCGGACAGATTGGAGGCGTCGTCTTGCGGTTTTTGGAAAGGAAGCGGACAAATCTGAGCGTTGGTCGAGCGCAGACTGGCGCTTGAAGTGCAGGAATAACTTGCCATCCGCTGGAATTGGCGCACAAAAGCTTATGTGGAATGCATGGCACATCCCAAGAGGTTTCTGCTGGGCACGTCATGAACTTTGTCCATCCCCAAATCAGTTGCACTTCATTTCAAGGACACGTCTACTCATCTGGATCCTCCCTGTGAGTCTAAATCATGTCCTCTATCGCATGACTGAGCTGCACCTAGCGGGCGGGGGATCATTTAGCAAGAGAGGCTGCTGCCGCTGCGGCTTCTGCTGCTGATGTGGTCAAGTGCGAGGCACAACACTTCCGTCCCCGCAAATTGTTGCCCGTATCGGGTTACGCCACTGAGCGTAAACGTCTGTTCGCAACGCTTTGTTGTCGAAGCATCTGGTAGCATCTGGAGCGAGAGGCTAGCGGTCTGGCGTTCGTCTTCGTCTTCGTCGTTGAAGGACGATCTGATGATGAGTGAAGACTGAGCTGGAACAACTCGAGAATCCGGAAGGGTGACGGGATGTGTACCCCATTCGTTATCTCCTTAGCGTTTTCGACGCAGAAGACAAGCGTCGACCAGTTCGAGCCGACTCGACGTTGAAGCACAGTTGTATGCTTTAAAACGCGCTGAAACGGTGTTGTTGCGAATGACTGGGAGTTCCGAGACACGACGGCTGCAACCCATGGAGAACTAGAGCTTCCCGTCGGATAAAGAAGTGGCAGATCAGTCTCAAAAGGCAACAATGCAGGATTTGGGGGCTTTTCTTCAACATAGCACTTCTGTGTCGCATTAAAGACGTTAAAGTATGGCCTGTAGGAACAGTACGGGGTCAGACGGAAGGTAAAGGTCGTGAGAAAGAAGGGAAGGCGCTGCATGACTGCTTTTTTAAGTACAGAGAACCCAGCCGGAGTAGCCGTGCAGCGTCTTCCCTTCTTTCCCAGGCCCTTCACCTTATATCTGACCTCGTATTGTCCCTACAGGCTATACTTTGACGTCTTCAACGCGATACAGAAGTGATGTGTTGAAGGAAGGCGCCCAAATCCTATACTGCTTCCCTTGAGACTGCTACGCCCCTCCTTACCCGACGAGAAGGCTCTAGAGCTCCATGGGTCGACAGCCCTCGTGTCTCTGGACTTCCATTCATTCACAATAACCCCGTTTTAGCGCGTTTTAGAGCTTCCACCTGTGTTTGTACGTTGAGTCAGCTTAAATTAGTCGATGCTTAGCCTTCTGCCTCGACGAACGCCAGAGGATAGCACGAATAGGTGTTGTTAATTTCCATGGCAATGAGCGAATTTCATGCGCCGCCTGAGCATTTCATCATGGCCGAGATTAGCAAAGGTGTTTACCTAGATTGGTCGGGCGGCAAGGCAGAGCGCACAGACTAAGGGATGGCGCTATTTAAGAGTAGAACGTAAGAGTAGACTATAAAGGCTGGCAACACAGACCACTTCCACGACGCCATGTAAGAGTAGAACGCTTGACGCGTTCTACTCTTACATGGCGTCGTGGAAGTGGTCTGTGTTGCCAGCCTTTATAGAGACCTGCGTGGACCAGCTTATGCGCAGCGAGTCTCGCTACTGGGTCTGCCGTCGTGTTTTTGTAAATCGCCGCGTCGAGGATAATACCGGTATTGATTGACGACCGATCGATTTCGAGACCATCCGGTGGCCACTATTTTTGCGCGGACTCACCAAAGGACAACCGGACGTATATTAGAAGATATATGCGCACCGACGTTTGTCCATCGGCCGTATTGTCTGGATATCCGGTAGGATCTACACTCTGTGAAGCCTTCTAGTGGTCATTATTTTTGCACTGGTGATAAGAGAATCATGGACAAACGGAGGAAGTAAACCTTTTACTCAAAGTAGGTGAAATTGTGAGGTTATCCAGCGGCCACCAATTTTGCGTGGACACTGCTTACGACTAACGAACATACTCATATACTAACTCATATACTAACTCTGTATACTAACTCTTCTCTATATTTATGACAAGACATTTACGCTCTGAGGTTTATCCGTCGGTTATATTGCATGGATATCCGGCAAGATATACACGCTGTGAGGCCTTCTAGCGGCCATTAATTTTGCGCGGAGAGAAACATAGACAAACGGAAGTAATAAATCTTTTAGGCAAGCCCATGTGTAATAGGTATACACGTTGTGAATCCCGTCCAGTGGTCACTATTTTTGCGTGGACTCACCAACAGGGACGTAGGCCTTTAAATATGTCAATAAATAAGAGCTGTACACATGCAGTGGCCATTATTTTTGCGCCAGAATAAGCACGGACAAACGAAGGAGTAAACAAGCGGTCATTAATTTTGCGCGTACACATATCAAGATCAGAACGTACTTTTTTACATTTAGTGAGATATACTGTGAAGTCCGCTACGGCCATTATTTTTTCGCAGACTCTCAAACAGAGAGACAAGCCCCAATACACGTATGTAAACATGTGCACGTTGCGAATCCTGAGTAGTGGCCACTATTTTTGCGTGGACTCACAAACATGGAAGTAGGCCTTTAAATATATCAATAAATATGAGCTGTACACATGCAGTGGCCATTATTTTTGCTCCAGAATAAACGCGGACAAACGAGCGGTAAACGAGCGGCAATTAATTTTACGCGCACTCCTCAAGACCAACGAACATACTCCTTTACATATAATTGGATATATTATGAGGTCCGTAGCGGCTATTATTTTTGCGCAGACTCACAAACAGAGAGACATCTCCCTATATGTATTTGGAAACACATGCACACTGCGGAACCCGTGCAATGGCCATTATTTTGTGTCGACTCATAAATGGAGAAGAAGGCCCTTTAATATGTGGGCAAATATACGCTGTGTTCATGGAGTGGCCATTATTTTTGCGTTGACGGAAACACAGACAAACGTATGTGCTAGGGTCTCCACCATGTACAGCGGGACAACCGTCGTTCTTTCAGATGAAATCGTCTGGACGAACGGGAATCTCACAGTCGGACCAGCAGCAGATGCTGACGTTCTTGTCGAGCTTCAGTCGATGAGGAGGAGCAGTCGAAGAAGTTCGATCGAAGATTGTCACATGAAAAGGGCGGGTCGCGCGTACAAGCACACACCAAGCACGTTTCACGGGGCCTTAGGTGTCGTGAACGGGGAGAAGCCCCCGTTAGAGACAGGGAACCAGCCGGCTTCTCTGTCGTTCCTATCCTCGGCCGCTCCCGTTGTATTCTCTCATTCCTTTAGTTCTGTCGTTGAAGTTGTTAGGCCCCGTTTATACTTCCGACGCCGAGCGACGCGATGGCATGTATAGTGGCCAAATTGATCGATCGCGTCGCTCGATCAATGTGGCGTGGCGTCGCTCGACGTCGAAGTATAAACGGGCCCTTAGATAAGTACCCCATCGGACCCCGTGGTGGTTGTTTCCCTCCTTCCGAGTCACCGATTCCGATTCGATCAATAGCCATCGATCGGTTGCAGTGGGGGCTCTATTGACGTGTTCCGTTCCCTTCCTCTCATTCAGCCTCTCATCAGCCTCTCCCTCTCTGCTGGACCTTCACAGCTTCGGTCGCACCCGCCGTTCGTCGGCCGGCCGTAGCGCCTAATACCTATACATCCTCGTCTCCGTTTCAGATTAATATACGTCGTGATCTATGAGATGTTACTCTACGTTGTTATCCCTTTGAATGAAGTTTGTTTATTGCTAGATTTGTGTAAATATATGAAATCGCAAGTTGTCGTTAATGTGGCCTACATAGAGGCGGAGCCGCGCCAGCCAATCAGGGCCCGTTCACGCCTTCCTTAGATGGCGCGCCGGTTCGATGCGGCGTAGTTGGCCTGGAGCATTCCGTTTCCTTGTGGAAGGGATATCGACAAGTACTGATGAAGCAGAAGTGCATGAAGTTCGGTACTTGAAATGAAAATGGTACATATGGAGATATTTCCCAGGGCCGGGCGAGAGGAGCCAACCAATCAAGGAGTCGACAGAGCATGCCCCGCAGCTGGCATTTCATACAGTTCTTGTTGGGTTCTGAAATCTGTTCATTGCTAGATTTGTGCAGAGGGATGAGTCGAACTTGTCGTTGATGTGGCCTACCTAGTGAGTGGAAGCGCGCTAGCCAATCGGGGCGCTGACCGTTCATGCCTTCTTTGGATGGCGCGCCAATTCGATAGTTGATAGTGCGTTCCCGTTTCCCTGTGTAGGCCATTTTAACGACCAGTACTGATGAAGCAGAAGTGCATGAGTATGAGGTACCATACCTGAAATGCAAACGCTACCCAAGGAACTATTGCCCAACGCGGGTGGGAGGAGCCAGCCAATCAAAAGGCAGTACATGTCGTGAACATGGGCAGCATTCAGTAATGGGAGCGCGCCAGCCAATCAGATCGCATTAAAATGTCATACCATCCAAGAGGATGTGTAGGGTCAGCATTCTCATTGGCTGGCGTGTCTTGGGCCGGTGCCCTGCCTAGTTATGATTGGCTGGCACGCCACTACTCCTCAATGCTGCTCATCTCTGTGACATGAACCCAAAGGATCGACTAAGCTTGTGTTCTGAAGTTTGTGCAGATAGATGAAATCGCATTTGTCTTTAATGTGGCCTACATAGAGAGGCAGAAGCGCGGTAGCCAATCAGGGCACTGACCGTGCACGCCTTTTCCTGATTGCATGTCAGTTCGATGCGGCCTCATTGGTCTGAGGCACTCCCGCTTCCCTATGTAGGCCACCTTAACGACTACTGCTGATGAAGCAGTAGAGCATGAATAGGAGGTATTTGAACTGGAAAAGGCTCATAGGAAGATATTGCCTAATATGGGGTGGAAGGAGCCAGCCAATCAAAATGCAGTACATGTCGCGAACATGGGCAGCATTCAGAGATGGGAGCGCGCCAGCCAATCAGATCGCATTAAAATACCCCATACCATTCAGAAAGGATGTGTAGGACCAGCATTCTGATTGGCTAACGTGTTTTGGGCCGGTGCCCTGCCTGGTTGTGATTGGCTGGCGCGCCACTACTCCCCAATGCTGCCCATCTCTGCAACACGAACCCAAAGGATCAACTAGGCACCTTTTACAGTTATTGTTGTGTTCTGAAATTTGTTTATTGCTAGATTTTTGCACATAGATGAAATCGCACTTGTCGTTAATTTGGCCTACTGAGAGGAAGAAGTGCACTAGCCAATCAGGGCACGGACCGCCTGTGCCTTTGTCTGCGGCCTAGTTGACTTGGCGCGTTCCCGTTTCCCTGTCTAGGCCATATTAACGACCAGTACTGATAAAGTAGAAGTGCACCGTTAGAAGTGCATGGGTATAAGGTTGGGTACGTGAAATGAAAAGGTACATAAGGACATATTGCCCAGGGCGAGCGAAATGGAACCCACCAATGAGGGAATCAAAAGGCGCGTGCCCCGTAGCTGGCGGCGTTTATGTAAGATTTTCTGTAACGAAAAGCTATATTCTGTTCAAAAAACTCGATGGACCTCACCAAATAGAATCGAGTTCAACTCTCGGAGAAAAGCCGATCACCTGTGGGCGAAATTCTTGCCAACTAGGGCCAGACTCATCAACCGCTTAGCGCCTTCTAACGGTGGTAATACCGCCAAACTCGGTGCTGATAAATGTCGTATCAGGGGTTTGGTGGTATTTTCACCGTTAGAGGGCGGTAAGCGGTTGATGAATCTGGTTCCTAGCGTTGAACTGCATAGGAGTTGCTGATCCATTTCAGCGCAAGTTGACCCGCAGTTGACCTTTAGGGGAGAAATAGAATGGATGGCACATCATCAATTGACAGCTGTGCTATTAAAATAACGGCAGCAGATCGAAAATTGTGGTATTCCCTTTCGACAAGCAGACACGGAACTCAGAGCAATACCTCACGCGTGCCAAAGTGGTTCACCGTAGGACGTCGTGTCATCGGAAGCATAAACATAGGCAGGATTGCTGCATGCCTAACCGCCACAGACACGTCCGATGAATATCTTCATCACAATTTCCTATGTTTATGCTTCCGATGACACAGACGTCCTACGGTGAACCACTTTGACACGCGTGAGGTATTGCTCTGAGTTCCGTGTCTGCTTGTTGAAAGGGAATACCACAATTTTCGATCTTCCTGTCCCTTTATAATCGGTCGTGAACGCAGGTCATATTAATTTCTATTGCGTGCCAAAGTGATCCACACCATCAGGTAATAATGCACTAGTATTAAAGCTGCCACGGCTGTGCCCACCGTCTTCCATAAGGGGCCGTTTTTACAACAAATGACCAACGATGGCCAACCGATGAACAAGCTAGCGCTTTAACCTTCCCAAGCAGGTATAGCAGTACTAAGGGACGGAAGACGGATCTATCCTAGTCGGGGGGGGGGGGACCCAGAATTAAAAATTATGTAACAATTTGAGTTGAGACTTACCAAGCGGCTCTTAGAGAACACGATAGGACCTAAAAGAAACAAAAAACCGACGGCTAAACAAAAAAATAAATAAATAATCGCCCCGGTTTTACAGCCATCTCGGCGGACAAAGCGCAACGCCTTGAAGGCATACCGCATGCTGATACCGCCTGACATGTTATAACCAGGATCTAACTGACACCGCCTAACATGTTATAACCAGGATCTAACATGGTAAGGAGGGTGTATAAAGCCGCATGCGGCGTACGGACCGCCGGCTGACATGTTTATCCAGGATCTAACATGGGGAAGAGGACACATAACTTTGCAACCGCGGCGAAAACAAATGTAATTTTTTCGTTTTTTTTTTCTTCGTGATTTTTTCTAGTTTAGATCCTATATTGTTCTGTAGGAGCCGCTCGGTAAGTCTCAAGTCAATTTGTTACATAATTTTTAATTCTGTGCCCCCCCCCCCGACTAGGATGGATCCCGGAGGACTTATTAGACCGGGGCGGGAATTGAACCTTGGATCGATCCGGGTTCACACGCGACAGCCAGTTAATCACAGTAAATAAAAGATCGGTCAAGGTGCTGTTAACGTCCCCTGTAGAGCTTGTCCTCTCAGCTCGGGCTCCAGTCCGCGTTCATCCGCTCGTTACTGAATCGTTTAAGCCAGCAGGTGGGGCTGACCTTCCGAGCGCAATTATCTACTATACTATGAAGAGAGGTCGGCCTGGTTCCATCATCAACGTTCTCCCGATAGAAGCTCCCAAAGGATGAAGACCAATTTCCCGGACTGCGGAAATGTCGGTTCCTATCGCCGATTCTACCTCCCCTACTGAAGCAACTGAAGTTGTAGGTGACCTTTGGCTGTTGTTCTTTCAGCCGTCGATGTATTAACATTCTTCGGGAATCAGCTGATTGGCTCGAACTCGTCGGTTTAGGCGCCGCCGTTGCCTAACCGATCGCGCCTTGACGTCAGCAGGTGCGCTAATGAACGGAACGAGACCCTGGTGTGACTGATCAAGGCCGTTGGAGCTTAGCATCTGACCTCATTGCCAGAGGTTTTGGTGTTCTACCGGGGGTGACAATTGTCGTCGACACCCTTCCAGTAGCATTCCTGCCGTAATGGCACCCATACACACTCACACGTGCCCCACCATTCGTTTATCCAAAAGATTTTTGCACTGAAAGCCAATGGGAACGCAAACAAACGCCACATGGACCGATCGGCGCTGAGCACCGTCGCGTTCTTTTGTCTGCTGCTGGCTTAGTAGAGCCATAGTAGACCTCCTGTTGAGGGTACTCTTATGGGGCCCAGACACCACGCATTCGAAGAATTCCTGGTACAAGCTTCTTACTCGGAAGCCTAATTGAGAGTTGGAGTGATCCCGGCGCTTGTCGATTCAACTGGGCAACTTTGGCACACGCTTGGAACTAATGGAAAGGCTGCTCCCTTGCGAGGTTTTCACTCTTCAGCATTGCTGTGGAGAGATTGAATCTGAAACTCCTAGCGGCCAGCAGCTGCAGGAGATTTGTAAAACGGGCCGTGTCGTGAAAAACGCTGTGAAGCCTATGCAGTGGCCATTATTTCTGCGTGGACTCACAGCAAAGAAGGAGACCGTTACATGTGTTACTTGTGGTAACGCATATATGCTGCGAAACACGTGCAATGGCCATTATTTCTGCGTAGACGGAGACAAAATGGGCCGGCCATGACTTATTGTTTTTATAATTACGTAAGAAGCGTCACATTGCACGAAACCCAAACATATTTGGGCGGAGCGCGGCATTCTGGCACATTGCCAGCGGCTTGCGCGACGCGACCGCTCGCGTCGCCTCCAAGCCCTAGGGCCCAAGACGTCGTTTGAATTAAAAATCTGAAGCGGCTACAGTGCAGCGGCCGTGTTGGTTCAATTCACCGGGAGTTCACCAGCAGTTGACCGCTAGGTGTTTCGGAATTGCACTCCTCAGACTGTGTTCCATCGTTATACGTAAGCTCCTCTTAACGTGCCTATGTCATGGCGTCGAGGATCAACGAGAACCCAGAAGAAATAATCAATACCGATCAATGCCAATCAATATCGACAAAATAACTTCGATCGGCCTTTACGTGCAAGGTATATAACCTGTATTTGACATTATGAACGGTGAATGGTCATAGGGAGGTCGCTTTGGGATGCGCCATATGTTCCACTTCTACCTGGTATTGTGAAGGCATTCTGAAAACAAGGGTGTTGTATTCTTGGAGCAGATCATGGTCAGCTTAGGCTTATGGGGCAAGTCTGGAGCCACAGAATTCAATAGATGGTTGAGACCTGATCTAATATCGATTTCTCGTTCGTGGAAGTAGAAGGCGCTCTCTCTCCCGGCTGCGCCATTCTCGTTCTGTCATTTATGACCCTCAGAACAGTTATAATTCAAAATGGCGACGATGCGACCCTCCAAAAGCTACCATAATCCATTCATAAATAATGCTCTTCGTGGCCATTCGTGGAAACGGCGAACGGGAGACGATTTGGCGCCGTTTCTATCCCTCGAACGGGGACACCCCGTTGGCGGATTGAGACGAATGAAGATGTTAACGATGCTGGGAGAACAAGGGAAGATACAGGTGATCTCACACCTGCACGAGGAGCTACCGGCAGGGTTCTCTGGAATGACGAACAGGTTCTCTGTCACCTCTTCAACCGCCGCTACCATCAGAATTCCAATCTCTCCTCGAGCAGACCTATCAGGGGATCATCCAAAAGTGGTGCAGGCCATACAACCGACTAGTTAGAGTGGTTTCTTTGGAATTTTTCGGGGAAAGTTTCAATAGGGCACTTCCTTGAGTCCCGATTAAGAGCTTCAAATCCCTATCCAACTCATCCAGCACTTGCTGGGAGAGCAGGGAAGGATAGAGTGGGGTTCTCGCATCAGGATGAGGAGCCACATACAGCGAAGTTATACTTTCTATTTCCTTTTATGGTGACCATTCAGGGATCCATTCAGCCAAGGTAGGCCACATGGTGGACCAGTTTTAGTGGTTTTTAAGGGTTCGGTAGGTTCCATGGGTGGCGATTAAGGGCTTCATACCCCTAACCAACTCATTTAGATCTAGCTTTTACCTGGATGAGGAGCCTCATGTACAGAGATCTCTGGAACGACAAACTGACACCAGAATCTCTATTTTCCTTCATGCTGGCCTCACAGAAATCTATCCGGCCAAGGTAGGCCACATGGTAGCTTCTTTAAGTCGCGAGTGAGGGCTTAAAATCCCTATCGAACTCATTAAGATCCTTGTGGAAGAACAAGGGAAAGCGATGTAACAGCTGGATGAGGAGCCTCCTTAGAATCCATCCAGCCAAGGTAGGCCATATGGTAGACCAGATCCAGATTTAGTGGGTTCCTGAGAATTTTCATGGTTACGTCCCGGTAGTTTCCTAGAGTCCCTTTCCTATCCCCTTCGTGTTAACCACCTGAGATCCATCTAGCCGAAGTAGGCCGCATAGTAGACCTGATTTAGGGTCTTTGGGAATTTCATGGTTACCTTCCGGTAGATTTCTCGAACGACGAACTGACACTAGGATCTCTTTCCTTTCGTGTTGACCCCTTTGATATCCATCCAGCCAAGGTAGGCCACATAGTAGACCAATTTAGTGGGTTTTTGGGAATTTTCATGGTTACGTTCCGGTAGACCTCTTGAACGACGAACTGACACTAGGGTCACTATCTCCTTCATGCTGACCTGTATGGGGTCTATTCAGCCAAGGTAGGCCACTTAGTGAACCAGTTTTAGTGGGTTTTTCGGGAAATTTTCAAGGTTGCTCCCGGTAGCTAGCTGGAGTCGTGATTAAGGGCTTAAAATCCCTAACGAACTCATTTCGATCCTTGTGGGAGAACAAGGGAGGATACAGGCGCTGTCACGCCTAGATAAGGAGCCTCATTAGCTTCTCTATCACTTTCATGTGACTTCTCAAGGAATCCACCTAACCAAGGTAGGCCACATGGTAAACCAGCTGAAGTGTTTTCTTCGGAATTTTTTGGCAATTCGTATAGGGTCCCACTAAGGAATTCGAATCCCTAACCAGATCCTCCGCTCTGCGGTAGGTAGGTACCTCGTCATTCGTCAAGCGCATCGCTACCGATCCATGTTTGTCCGGTGGCCCCTGACCTCTCTTCTGGTGTGGCGAGGACGAGTGGTGCTAGAGAGCTCACCGAACGACGAGCAGTTGACCGGCGACCAGACCGTCGAGCTGCGGCTGTTGGCCCGGTCCAGCGGTCCGGGGGATTCAAACCCGGCGCTATGTGGGCCCAGTTGGCGCTGGTGGTGGCTGCTGGGATAATTAGTGACCTCGACTGAGCTCTGCGTCTCGCAGCTGACGCACTCCATCACTGAGCTGGGCAGGGTCACCACCGCGGAAAAGGAGGGACGACGTCTAAGCGCGCCGCGCCTCCTCCTCTTCCTCCTGATGCTCGTCATCCCGTTGTGTTTGCTCATCGAATGGCCTAGTTAATTGAGTCCGACAGCAGCAACGATCACGCGAGGAACACCACAAAAAACGTCTTTATTAGCTCATCGGTGTACGGAAAACGAGGTTTTTTACAGACACGAAAACGGGCGATCAATCGGCTGCTGGTCGGTCGGTCCCATAGGGAACGAACGAACGGTTGACTGAGTCGGCCGATTTAGGCGACACACGGATCCGTCGGTTGCGAGTTGATGCCGTATTTCCTGATGGTGAACGAGGAGAAGAGCAGCGCCAGCGATGAGGCGACAGGATCGACGATCGCATGCACCAGCCACGACCAGGTCTGAAACGGTGGCGGTGGTACGGTGTGTTGTGTGGATCGATACGGTAGGAAACGGTAACGGTATCGGTAAATATCCCCGGGGAGGGGGTATACAGAAGTGTCCGTGTGCATACACACGCCAAAGGTACATCGGAGGAGAGATAGATCGCATTTCCGCCGCTACTACCTGGACCAGGGGAGGGGATGTTTGCCCACTCGGACGTAATGGACCACCAGCGTAACGTAATGGACTTGTGGAGAGTTGCTCACCTTTGCTAGCCAGTTGGCTGGGATCGAGAGCAGTTTGGCGATTGGGACACAAGCGAACACGTTGATTACGGTGACGATGGCGAACAGAATTCCGAAGATGATCGCCGCTGGCAGGCCGATGATCAGTGAGCTGAGGCGGTAGACGAACAGACGTGTCCATCTGAAGCGAATAGACGGCTAGACAAGGCTGTGGAGAAGCACTTAGGCCTATGAAAAGTTGAAAAAAAAACTCACGAGAAGACCTTGTAGACGAGCCGCCACACGCAGTCCCACGAGTGCTGGGTGTCGGCTTCGCCGAAGATGTCTTCGAACCCGAAGCGAACGTGCTCATTGATACACTAGAAAGACAGAATTACTCTCATGCCTCTGAAGAAGATCCATCCAAGCGACGGCGCCTACCTTCTCGTCTCGGTTCACTAGATCGATTCCGATGGAAATATGATCGTCTTTCTGTTCTTCTTCAGTCTTGCACTGCTTTCCCCACCAGCACTTCTTCTTCTGTGGCTTCTCATCCGACTCCTTCTCGTCTTCTGTCTTCGGCTCTTCCAGCACGGTCTTCTTCGTCTGAAGCAAAGAAATCAGATGCAAGTTACTAATGTCGGCGACAATGAACCGGAGGAAGAAAGCGTACCTTTTTAAAGAACCAGGTCTTCTTCTGTGGAGCCGGTGCGCCCGGTGCTTCTTCTGTCGTTCCTGCCGGAGCGTCTGTGTCAGATTTGAGCGGCACCTGCTCGAGCTCTACTGGCTTCTCTGGTTCGCCGGACATTGTGTTCTGAAGCCGAACGGATGAGCTAATGAAGCCAAGGAAACGACGTCTGTTCAACGAGGCGTAGATCATTCATCATCGGAATTTTGAACGAAAAAAGGACAACAGAAAGCGACAACACGTCAGAAAAATCGCCGAACAATGAGCTGCAACGGCCCGGTGACCAGGATGACGGTTGGGGGTCGGCGTCTGGATGCATGTGACAATGGCGCAACAACAGAGACGGACGGACGGGTCAGCGTATAAGTGTGTATATGGCGCAAATGCCATTGACATATGCAGATGAGCCCCGGCGTCGATCCGCACCAGATGAGGTCAGACGCCACGCCTCTTCGAAATCGCCATTGGGCCGCGAGACCACTCGCCGAGCGCTCCGCCTCCAGCCAGTTGGGCGGCCGCCAGGCCACGCCCTCATTCAGGTGTTGGTGTCCTCACCCTCGTTTGCAGCTGAGCTCAGCAGAAGTGCACGAGGTGAAGCTGAGGAACGATGAGTGTTGATGTAGCAACTCACAGACATTGAGCTCCGCCCGGGATACGCCGCGCGTTCAAATTCCGGGCCGGATTACACTCGCATAAGTACGCTTTGAACTGCCTAGGAACTTGCTGTGAAACAGAAGGAAACACATCCTATGAGAAGTCAGAGAATCAGAGTGAAATTGCTGTAGATCGCGCTCCAGAATACGACCACAGACCTATAAGAATAAGGATAAAGGACGGCGTTATTCAATCCATTTTGGGATGCGCCAGCGCATTCTACTTCTACGGGATGTCGTGGAGGCGACATGAATGCGTATTTGGCCATACAATGACTAGCGGTGGCCAGCCGATGAGCAATTCAGCGCTCTATCCTTCCCAGACACGTCTGGTACCAATTCACCGACCCCATAGGGATGGAAGGCTTGGTTGGACTGGGCGGGAAGTCCGAACCAGGAACCTGGTATCGGGTGCACGCGACAGTCGGCGCCTTCTCCTACTGCGCTACACGCGCCTCACATACCTACAGAATTCGTTTTCTATTGATTATACCACTTTTACTTGAAACTAGGCGCGGTCGGAGCAAGTACCGGCTGTTGCATGCACCCGATACCAGGCTACTGGTTCGGATTTCCCGCCCAGGCCAACCAACCCTTTCATCTCTCCGGGATCGGTGAATTGGTAGCAGACTTGTCTGGGAAGGATAAAGCGCTGAATTGCTCATCGGCTGGCCACCGCAAGTCATTGTATGGCCAAATACGCCTTCAAGTCGCCTCCACGACATCCCGTAGAAGTAGAATGCGTGGCGCATCCTAAAAGGGACGAGTAACGCCGTTCTTTATCATTTTATCCTTTATATTCTGTTTATGCAATTCAGGGATTGCTGCTTTGTGGTCGACTTAACCGTCACCTTAGCGTTGCCTCCTGCCGACTAGGATAGATCCCACTGACCTCCCCCGTCCCTGAGTTTCTACGCGTCAAATCTTTCCCTTTTCGGGACCACCCAGTGGCCCACAGTAAAGACGGCGAACTTCACCCTTGTGATCCTTGCTAGATGCCGTACAAGAAGACCATCGTTTTGTGAGTCGTTGGGATAAGCTCACAGACATTCCTTATCAGACTTCTACTCCTAGCTTAATCGTCGTGCAGCTACATACAGCGGCGTTTCATAGAAGGCCTAGTTCTGCCGACGAGCCAACTGATCGTCTGTAGCGTGGTTCTAGGACTATGGCCACGTGTGAAGCACGTGTGTCTTCGGAACATGAGGACCTTAAGTGACTGCGGTGTCGCCGTTGGGTTGCGCCATTGGGGACAATTATCGCGGCACAGGTGACACGTCTCCATTTATTACTTCCTTGATGTGAAGGGATGTCTTCATGCGATGTCATTACGACAGATTATTGCGAAGTTCTCTGGTCAGCTGCTGAGCTGGGTTGATTTCGAGATAGGTGCCAGGAAGAAGTCTATGGTCTCTAGGACTCGTCAGGAAGAAGCTCATCAGATGGTACTCAGATTGAGGCATAGGGCTCTTGTTTAGTCCTCTACACGACCTTAGTGATTCATTGCTGGGCTCAGAAACAATACGCATTGAAGTTTGTAAGGATAAAGAACTTCGTTACTAAATCCCTTGGGACGCGCCACGTATTCTACTTCTACGAGATGTGCTAGAGGCGTTTTGAATCCGCATTTGCCATGCAATGATTTGTAGTGGCCAGCCGATAGACAAGTCAGCGCTCTATCCTTCCCAGATAAGTCTGATACCGATTCACCAAACCCGTAGGGATGGAAGGCTTGGTTGGCCTGGGCGGGGCATCCAAACCAAGAGCCTTGGATCGGGTCACGCGACAGGCGGCTCCTCCACAAACTGTGCTACATGCGCCCATATTGGCTTTTTTCCTACCTAGGAGTACAAAAGGCTCGCAGTACGTACAGTATATAGCATGGGACGATACATTGGTACCTCACTACTGGTCCTCCCTTAGTGAAACGGTTCCACATTACAGGTACTGGTCCCCCTCAGTGATCCACCCTTAGCGGACAACGTCTTCGGCACACCATCTGAATCCCCAGACACATTGGACGACGTCTTCGGCACGTCTACGTGAATCCCCAAACACGTTGAGCGAAGTCCTTATCACGTCCTTTGAGTCCCAGGCACGTCATGCGACGTATTCCCCACGTCTTCCCAATTCCCTGGCTCGTAAAAGACCTCTGGGTATTCTCCGCTATTTTCGCTCCATGTAATTTGATCAATATCGATTGACGGTGATCGATACTGCAAAAACGAACCTCAGATTCTTGTTGTGCGACCTCGACTACCTCCAGGGCTGAAGTTTCCAGTCAGGTAGAAGACGTCTACATATTTTTCGCTATTTTCCCGCCCAATAATGATCATTGTCTATTGATGGCGATCGATACTTCAAAAACAAACTTCAGACTCGTGTTCAGCGACCTCGACTACTCCCAGGGTAAAGTTTCGGACCGCCTGGACGACATCCACAAAAAATCGATAGTTTGATCGGTATCGATTGATGGCCACCGATACTTTAAAAACAAACTTTAGCTTTGTGTTCAGCGACCGCGATTACCCCAGAGCTGAAGGTTTCAGGCAGGTAGAAGACGTCTGGATATTTTCCGCTATTTTCGTGTCGTAATTTTTCTCCTTATTTTACAATTTCTGCGGCGGCGCTAGTCGATAGTATGAGTCATCGCTTAGCGCGTCATTATAGAGTATGATAATATTTACGGAATTTTTTATCGAGGCCCCGACTCGCGGTGTTGTGTGGTAGATATCTATGGAAGGCTAAGGCTCGGCAGCGATCTCACATCTTTTCATTATCAGAAGGGATGAGAAAGGATAAAGAGCGACATTAATCAATCTCTTTTGGGATGCGCCACGCTTTCGACTTCTACTGGAAATCGTGAAGGCGTTTGAAACCGTGTTATAGAATTACCAGGCTATCCAGCAAGTCAGTGTTCTACCCGTTTTTGCTACGATAAATCGATAGTTGAGGTAGTATTAAAAGGAAAAAGGCGGCGTTACTTAATCCCTTTTGGGATGCGCCACGCACTCTACTTCTATGGAATGTCGTGGAGGCGAGTTGAATGCGTACTTGGCCATACAATGACTTGCGGTGGCCAGCAGATGAACAAGTCAGCGCTTTATCCTTCCCAGACAAGTCTGGCACCAATTCACCGACCCCGGAGGGAGGGAAGGCTTGGTTGGCTTGGGCGGGAAATCCGAACCAGGAACCTGGTATCGGGTGCAGGCGACAGTCGGCGCCTCCTCCGACTGCGCTACACACGCCCTGAGGTAGTATTACCTTCTCAAAATATAATCTGGAACTTTAATAATGTAATTCAAAGAATTGTTTTAGGCATTACCAAAACCATCACGCATCGGTCGCGCATCCTCTCAATATGGAATAATATGGGGACGTGGACGTTACAAATAGGTCTTGAGTTGGAAGGACGCCCGTAGCAGCGTTGGTCCGATACGTTACACACGGACATGAAAGTAGGTGGTGTCCACCCTGATCAAGCGCAGGATCGGGAAAGGTGGCGTCGTAACACCAGAAGAGCGGACCCCACGACGATGCGGGACAAACGCTGAAGAATAAGAAGAAGAAGATGGAGACGTGGAAGCACCTTGAATGCGTACTCGGCCTTCACAATCCAGAGCTCTTCTTGGGTTCGGAGCCCCAGTCACCATCTTAGCGCGTGAACGTGACATTTCGCCGCGACTAACCCTAGAAGCGTTTTGTCTACGGCCAGGTCACCTGGAATCCGAAGGAAGGATGAGTGTGTAGCAGTGACGCAGGAGCAGGCACTAATCGTCGACATTCGCGGGTTTCGCCCTACCAGGTCATGACCCAAGAGGTTCCCTAGGCGGATGGAAGTCCCTAGGGCTTTAGCTCCGCTCACCCTCGCTAACTTCCAGCTGCGGATGCCCGGTAGACGTCACTAGTCCATTTGCCCAAGGTTAGCCATCCTGGTCATCTTGGTCATCCTGGGACCGGATTCACCAACGACTTATCAGCAATTAGCGGAGAAAATACAGTCGACATCTCTGATAGCGCGGGTTACCAAGCGATATGGTGAGCGATAAGCCGCGTTATCTGAGTTTTCCGCTGTGAATTCTCTGTTAAGTTGCTGTAAGTCGTTGATGAATTCGACCCGTGATGCTACTCACCGTTTCTTTTGTCTAACGGTCTTCTGTAAAATGAAATAGCGTTTGAGGGAAAGGTTTTCAGATTAATTTAGTCTAATTCCAGGCTCCGAAGAAGACGAGAATGCCGAAATTCCTAAGTGCTGTCGGTTTTACCAATTTTGGAGTGGCTTGAGATAAATATTATCTCTCAATATCGTGGACTCTTGGTTAGGATCTCCCGACTAAGCCATTCATCCCTCCGGAGACAGTGAGTTGGTACCAGACTACTCTGAGAAGGATAAAACGCTGACTTGTCCAGCAGCTGGCCACCGCATGTCATTGTACGGCCAAACACGCATTCAAATCGCCTCCACGACATCCCACAAAGAGAGAATGCGTGGCGCATTCCGCAAAGTTACTGCCTAGCGTCGACCTTTATCCTTTTATCCTTCATGGCAGGGACTTACAGAATCATCAGGCGTGAGTGACGATTTGTATACGGTCGGTCGGTTCGTCGCCATGGCGATCGTCGCACCTAATCATTTTGTCATTAGGGCTAAGCTCTCTCTCATCTAGGTCGAGGTGCCTCGTTCGGTGCGGTCTTTCCGAACGGGTGGCGGGTGATGAGTTCATGATGTGAGAAGGGCAAAGTGGCTGAGAATGGCTTGTTAATAGGGAGCTGTTATGCCCGGAGTCCGTACCCAGGGATGGGAACTCTAGAACTCCCTATTCCAGTACAGTAACGTACGAAAACACAATTACTATAAACAGTTGAACAGAAGAGGAATAGCAAAAATAATTAAAAACAAAAGGGCTTGCAACCGTTTCGTTTTTTGGTAATGTTTGGTAAACTTCGGAAGTATCCTATTCGGGGGGGGGGGTGAGGAGATTACCGCCGGAAAAGCTAGACAACCAGAAGTGTGGTATGGTAGTCTCTTCTGCGGGAAAACCAAAGAGAAAGGGTACGCTCATATATTTCTATGTAGTTTAATATAAAGCATAATTAAATGTAAAATTTAAAGAAGTAAGGAAGGGTGTAAATATTAGAGATTTTAAAATTATAATTAACTAAAAGATTATTATGTCACAAAATATAAAACGTATTAAAAGGTTCGTTTCGCCATCGCCTTCAGGCAATGTTCTGTCTTTGTAAAGTATACCATTTTCATGTCAAATTAGACACTTTCCAAATCAAATTCGACAGTCTTGTAAGCCTAAGTCTAAGACTTTGGAAATTAAAGCGAACTCTCCCAAACTGAAATGTGCTTCTTCCTCATTAAACTGGAGACTCTCTAAAAAGGTGAGAATATTTTTTTGTTTAAGGAAAATCTGGTATAACTTTCTTTGGAATTTCGCATTTACCTACTCCTACAAACAACCGCACTTTTTGAAATTTTACTAAAAAGTTTCGAGAAAAATAATGGCTCGAAGCTTGTCTCAAAAAGCATAGCATGATGGCGGCTATTTTTTAGTGCTAAAAATGATTGCGCCATCCCTTGTCGAAGACGTCGCGATTTTCATTCGATTGATAGCAAAAGTTCTGTTTTCATGGAGTTTTAAACCTGTTAAAGACACTACAAAAACAATTGCAAAGAACATACACATCATATATTCACTTTGATGGTTTAAGTAAGTGGCGTATACACTATGAATTCAATAAAAATTGTGGCGAAGTTTTTGAGTGCATGGCGTGATCTGATCTTTTAACGGTGATGTGCTTCATTTTTGCTATTTTTTAACCAATTTCAACGATTATTTTTCTCTAAAAATAAGGTTTTAGAAAACTATTACACTTATGAGGCAAGTGAACTAAAAAATTTCAAGGAAATTTATGTCAAATTTTCCTCGAACAAAGTATTATTCTAGCCATCTTATTGAGTCTGTGGTTTAAGCTGCCTGAAGGTCATTTCGATTTGGAAGAGTTCGTTTTGATTTCAAAACTCTTAGGCTTAGGCTTAAGCTTAGACTCGTTAGAAGGGTGTACAATTTAATTTGAAAGGTGTCCGATTCGATTTGAAAATGGAAAATTTTACTTGCAATTTCGCAGCTGTCATGAAACAGAAAGAAGAGTGAAGTGCCCCCATCCCCACCTCTGCGATAGATCTTAAACTTCTATTGCTTTATTTCTTCGTTGTTCTCCAGAAAGGAAGGTATCGGCTGGAGAACAATTTTTTTCTTAACGTTAGACTGAAGACATCAACGGGCTAGATCCGATTCTTCGACAATTTCAATGCGTATCCGCATTGGGCGTGTGGTAGTGCAGTTGAAGGAGACGTCCGCTGCCGCGTGTACCACTATTCAAGGTTCTTGGTTCGCGTTCCCGGCAAACCAACCCAGCCTTTCATCCCTCCGTGGTTGACGAATTGGTACCATACTTGTCTAAGAAGGATAAAGCGCTGAATTTTCTTTGGATGGCCAACACAAGTCATTGTATAGCCAGATGCGCATTCAAACCGCCTCCACGACTTCCCGATGAAGTAGAATGCGTGGCGCATCCCAAAAGGGATTGAGTAGCGTCGTCCTTTATCCTTTTATTCTTTATATTCCGCTTTTCTCATCCACTTAAAATGAGTTGAAGATTGAAAGCCAGCAAGAATTTTGTTTACAATGAGTACGAGGCCAGCGCTAGTTGCATGCGTGCGGGAGGATACGCACTCCAGAGTAGATCTTTCCTAGTGGGGGAGGGGGGATGTGGTTTACTTAATTTTGTTCCAGTGCTTTAAATACTGCCAGATGATACGATGATGGTGGTTATGCGATTCAGGGATTGCTGCTTTGTAGTCGACTTATCCGTCACCTTAGCGTTGCCTCGTGCCGATTAGGATAGATCCCACTGACCTCCCCCGTCCCTGAGTTTCTAGGCATCAAATCTTCCCTTTTCGGGACCACCCAGTGGCCCACAGTAAAGATTTCACCCTTGTGCTCCTTGCTAGATGCCGTACAAGACCATCGTTCTGTGAATCGTTGGGATAAGCTCACAGACATTCCTTATCAGACTTCTACCCCTAGCTTAATCGTTGTGCAGCTACTGCGGCGGGAACGAAACAGGAAGAAGAATGAAATGCCCCTCCCTCCCTCCCTCCCTCTGGGATAGATCTTAAACTTCTATTGCTTTGTTTCTTCGTTGTGCTCCAAAAAGGAAGATATCTTGTGGAGAACAATTTTTATCCTAACGTTAGGCTGAACGTCTTCAACGGGCTAGATCCGATTCTTCGACAATTTCAATGTGTATTGGAATTGGCGCGTTGTAGCGCAGTGGAGGAAACGTCCGCTGCGACCACTATTCAATGTTCCTGACTCGCGTTCCCGGCAGGCCAACCCAGCCTTCGATTCCCAAGTGGTTGACAAATTGGTACTAGACTTGACTAGGAAGGATAAAGCGCTGAATTTTTCTTGGGAGCCAACGCAAGTCATTGTATGGCCAGATCGCATTTAAATCGCCTCCACGACCTCTCGTAGAAGTAGAATGCGTGGCGCATCCCAAAAGAAATTGAGTAACACGGTCCTCTATCGTTTATCATTATTATAAATTAATTTTAAGTTTTGAGCTCCGCTTTCGCGTGAGCCAATTCGTTGAAATTTAGGTGGGTCGTCCACGTAATGCGCAGACACCAGCTGGACGAGAGCCGTCACCGACTGGGTTCTGCAGGATGTCAAGAGAGCACCAGAACACCCAATAACATTTTGGTTGGACTTCATCGTGAAAGCCCTGAATGATCAACATGACGCTCTTCGTGTCCCACGAGCGAGGAGGATCCATTGGAGCACTTTGGCACGCGGCAGGGACAAATGAAGACGCCGCTGGCGGGCGCTCGAGCATCTCGATGGTTAATAGGGACGACAAATGCTGCAGGTAATAACTTAATCTTGTGATTTGCGCTATTTTTCACTACCCTGGGCAGTTGTGGGTTTTCAGAGGCGAAGTTCATGCTTGTGACAGGCACATCCACCTTTCTTGTTCTCGGACGTGTCGTACCGGCGCACTTTGAGTCCCAGGGGATCCACTAGAACGTCCTCTGTCCTGGCTACGTGACTAACTCGTCACCGCTTTGCCTTTCGTATTCAGATGAGCCAGAGATGGGGGATATTCCCTTGATGCTGGAGTCGTAGGCCGCCTTGTGCTCATAGGTCCTGCTTCAGAACACAGTGTTCCAGTGCTCTCCAGGCGATCTGATGGTCCAGCTCCTCCCATTTTCGAGTAGCTCTGTGTGAAAGAGGCGGCAAGCAGTGGTCCATATGGTCAGTAGTCGGCCTTTACTACGGCGCAACCTATCAAATAGCGTCCGATCGGGGCAGAAAAACCGTACTTCGTCGTAAATTTCAGAGCGTACGCTGGCGCAGTGTTCCGTCGTGAGAGCCTCGTTATAAAATTCTGATGTGGATCATCATCGTTTAGCAACCGAATCCGGCCGCTCGACAGGAAATTTTCAAAGGAATGGATGTGGAAGAGCATTTCTGAGCTGAAGCGCTCTCTCATGCCTTTTCTTTGTAATGGGTGAGCAATGGAGAAATTCTGGCGTTGTTGAGCCCCTCCGGGATACATCATGAATTTTGCCACCCAGTTGCTTTAAGAAAGAGATCACTGAATCGTCTACTGTTTGGCTTATTAGGCCAAATTTGGAGCAAAATTGGGTACAACACAATAAAGGAAAGACATAAGCTAGATTGTCGGTGGTTCAGTTTATGTCCGTCGGTACACACATACACCAATCGGTCACAGTTTACCTCAAACTTGGGTAGTTAAACCAAAACTGTAAACTGAACTTTTTGTACAAATACAATGTACAATAAAGCATGTTAATAACATCCTACAAGAGGTTAATACGAAGAATAAAGAAGGTACATGAGTAGAGCGCCATGTGAGTTTTTCCATACGAGTCTTTTATAAGGAGTTTTTTGTTTGCGTAGCACCACAATCCGATAAAGCTCTAAGCGGAATTCTTTAACAATATTCCACGAAATCGTCCTATGATCGCGAGAAAGTCACGATAAGGCATTCAATAAAGGTATAACTATTGGGTTGGCCGGAAAATTGTGTCGATTTTACGGCGCCGCTCTTCGTTCTTTTATTTCTGAATCAATATTCAAGTTCAAATCAGTTTCTTTAAGCCTCAAGTGGCTGATATCGAGGTTGTGAGCTGTCATAACGATGTCTTGTTGCGATCAAAACTATCAAGACCAACAGCTTAACTGGTCCCATGCTGATATCAACGGCCAGCTCATTCCGGATACGGGTGGGTGCTGATCGGTCGCACGAGGTGTGGATGTTGCGTTCGATCAAACGGCGCCGGTGGTGTAATGGCGTAGAGCATTCCCGCCCGGTTAGAGGGAGGTGCGGGTTCGGAGTCCCGCCTGGCGCTAGAAGTTTTGATCGCAACAAGACATCGTTGTGACAGCTTACAATATTCAAGTTACTTCGCATTTTATATAACATCTAATACAGACTTCTTCGCTCTATCTGACTGAATAATTAGTTTTCAACGTATGCTTAATAACTGTGTTTCTTCGAGGACTTATTGAAGTACGTCGAAAGGGCAATTCCGAACAAAACATATTTTATTAGGTTGTCCCATAAGTCCCCGCCGTTTTTTTTTTTCAACGATTCACTGCAGATTTCGCCGGCGGTCTCTTGCATAACGCTGTACAGGTTTCGAAAGAGAATGATTTGCTCTATCAGAATATGTATTGCATTTCTTTTTTCATCATGAATTTTGTCAATTTTTAGGCTGTCAAAGTGAAAAAGTGAAAAAGTAGCCATTTGCTGTTGTTCTCTCCGCCTAAATTTGTATTTTTTTGAGCAATTTTTTAGAGCATCTGGAAGACAATGTTCTTTATACAAGAATATCTATCAGTGCTATTTGCTCATTGGCCCTTTATTGATTTTTAGGCCATCAAATTGGGGCGTCCCAAGGAGAAGAGTTATTTTTGCCGACAGCTCCTGCTCTGTGGTACGACTTTTTGCTCGGTGTTATATGTCATTCAAAAGAGAGCGTCTTGTTCTATAAGAATTTAAATCGAGATTATTGGCTCATGCTGATTTCTGTCGAATATCAACAAAATGCCAAAAAAGACAAAGATCATCTTCACCAACAACTCCTTCGCCTTGTTCAGTCTGCCTTGCTCAGTTTTATATAGCACTCGAAAGTGCATGTATTGTTCTACCAGAATATATGATTTGTTCTTCGGCCATTTAAATTTTTGCTAAATTTTAGGTCATCAAAATGGAGCACCGCCAGGTCGACAGGGATGAGCACTTTTGGCACCTTCTTCTCTTTGCTTTCAACCAGGGTTCCAGTGCGGCTAAGGCACTAGAACCCTGGTTGACCGTACAAACACTATTTTTCACCGCCAGTTACAATTCTGTGCAAAAATCGTTGAATACGTATGACTGTTTGATGAATGAACATTAGGAAGAAATTCCAATCCTAAGCGGAGAGAACAAGTGCGCAAATGGCTACTTTTTCACTTTTTCACTTTTCACTTCAACGACCTAAAAATTGACAAAATTTAGGACAAAAAGGAAATGCAATACATGTTCTGATAGAGCAAATCATTCTCTTCCGAAAGCTATGCAGCGCTATGCAAGAGACCGCCGGCGAAATCTGCAGTGAATCGTTGAAAAAACGGCAAGGACTTATGGGACAACCTAATATTTAAATTTCAAACTGGGCCGATCCGCCGTAGAGATATCCCAGAAAATCAACTATGCCTGAGCGCGAGTAGTGTTGGAGAAAGGATCGTGCAACTGGTTCGAGAAGTTTCACCAGGGGCCGAATTCATCAACGACTTACGCAACTCTAACGGAGAACTGTAAGCTTATCAAGCGATATGGTGAGCGATAAGCCGCGTTATCTGAGCTTTTATCGTGGCTTATCGCTCACCATATCGCATGATAAGCTTACGATTCTCCGTTAAAGTTACGTAAGTCGTTGATGAATCCGACCCCAGAAAGCCTCTGATACGTAGCGAATCCTGTCAGGAAGTCATGTATCGTGATTTTGAGCTAGGCACTCTTGAATGGAGAAGAAGGAGAACTGACCTATTGCTCTTCTACAAAATTGTCAACGATGAAAGCAGTAGAAAGCTCACTGAGCTAGTGGCGTTGAGAGCATCTAATACTCGTGGTGGTACGATGAAATACGATGCTGGAAGAGCCAATCGAATTTGTAGGCGCTTCTATTTTTTGCATAGGATCCTCTCTTCAGATGAGGAGCTTCGAAGAAGACAGAATCTTCCTTGGAATTACGAAGATTTTAAAAAATTCTGAAGTTACATCTGAATAAGGGCGCGTGTAGCGCAGACGGAGGAGGCGCGACTGTCGCGTGCATCCGATACCAGGTTCCTGGTTCGGATCTCCCGCCCAGGCAAACCAAGCCTTCCTTCCCTCCGGGGTCGGTGAATTGGTACCAGACTTGTCTGGGAAGGATAGAGCGCTGACTTGTTCATCGGCTGGGCACCGGAAGTCATTGTTTGGCCAAATACGCATTCGACACGCCTCCACGATATCCCGTAGAAGTGAAATGCCTGGCGCATCCCAAAGAGGATTGAATAACGCCGTCCTTTATCCTTTATCCTACATCTGAATCCAAGGCTTACAGATGTGGTTAATTTTGTTATTCAGATTGCGCACTATTGTACTTGTACTCGTGTAAATAAATGAATAAACAAATAAATAGATAAATAAATACAGGGTGTCTTAAAAAATTCTATACACTGTTTGAAAGGTGAAAACTTTGCTCACAGTAAAGGTACCGAAAAAGTTGAGGGCTTATAGGAAAGCCTAAGAAAATAGAAATTTTCTGACATATGAGAGGTATGGAACGCGCCATGCGCTCGTCTGATATTTTGCATTTTACACTCGATTGATTGTGTTTCGCTTGAATACTTGTTATAATTTCTTCACAAAGTAGCCGTTTTGATTGATTTGCGCTTCTTTTAAGTGTTTAAACTTAAAAACACACTACTGCTTGTGAAAAATGAAGGCGAATCGGTACTTGTGAAGCAAAGGGCCCGTGGTGCCGTGGGTTTGCTGGGAAACATGTTAACGCGGCAAACCCACGGCACCATGGGGCCGGTACTTATGAAGCACCCGTCCTCGGGTGCCGTGGGTTGCTGCGTTAACATGTTTCCCGGCAACTCCACGGCACCACGGGCCCTCTGCTTCATAAGTACCGGCGAATCTTTAAAAAATGCATGTAATATTTGAAAAGTTTTAGCATTGCAGATAGTGAAGCTTTTGAAGACATGTGAGGCTTATATAAAAGCATAGTTAACGAGATTTTTGTAGAGTGTAAATAGTCGAGGTCGCACCATGCCCCTGCCTAAAAACATGCATTTCGGACTCGATTGATTGTGCATGGGCTGAATGCCTGTTATAATCTTATTACCACTTGGCCGCTTTAACCTGTGCTTTGCTTCTTTTAAGGTTTTCCGTCAACCAGTAGCTGCAATTATGCCAATTAATCCCTTTATTCAGCTTCATCGCTCCACAGAATCCGTCTTGGAAAATGGGGCTCTGCTCACATTTAAGTTGTGAAATCAATAAACTTACATGCCGCGTGTCTTTCAGATCATTGCCAGGTTCTCAACATCGAAAGAAGCACAGCGCAGGTTAATATGGCCAAGTATTAGGGGGGGGGGGCAAAAGTAATGAGACAAAATGAAAAAAATCTTTATCTCCTTATAACTCAATTACAACTCAACGATGCTGAGGAGTGTATTTGCCATTAACGGCAAGGACCTTGATGCCATCGCTCAGCCAACTTCCTGATCCCATCCTTCCAGAACTGCTTGAGCCTGGTGTTGATCAACTGCTCGATATGGTTGTCAAGGACTGCTTGGGTTCTTGTGTCCCTTCCGACTAGGAAGTCCTGTAGGCTCAAGTAGTAGTGGTAGTTGCATGGAGAGATGTCCAGCGAATACGCTGGGTGAGGCATGTGAACGTAGCCCAGCTGGCCAAGCTTATCCGTGCTTACTTGTTCCCGATGGGGTGCGGCGTTGTCGGAGATGAGGACCTTCTTGAAGCGCTGCGAATGAATAAGAGTGAGTCGCCAGCCCATCTCCTCTATTTCGTTCTCCATGGCCTTGGAGTTCATCGTGGTGCTCTTGGAAAACGGCTTCCGGTAAACCGATCCATGGGCGCAGACCCAAAAGCTCCAAAGATGCTTCTCGCCGTGAACATCTCGCCGAACGAAGGTTGGTAACAGGTCACCAGGCCTCACCCAGACTCGCTGCTTGGCAGGGTTAAGGTAGAAGACGTACTTCTCATCTTGCGTGAATATTGAGCCTAGGCTGCTCGGGGTTGGGAATTGGGGGAGATTTGCGCGACACAGGTCGACTCGTCAGACTGGGGTTTCGGCATGAGACAGGCTGGAGTTTTTGGCATGCTTCTGGAAAGGGCCGAAGTGGTAACTTCTCAGATGGGCTTCAGTAAGTAGCATACAAACATACAAACACAACAAGTACGAATTCAGACTCCAGCCACGAGATATATGGACACGGCATGGGGTGTCTCATTACTTTTGGCCCCCCACCCCTAATAGTAACAAGATTGTGACAAGCATTCAGCCCATGCACAATCAGTGGAATCTGAAATGCAAGGTTTTAGGCGGTGGCATGGCGCAATCTTAACTATTTACATTTCACAGAAATCTCGCTACATTATGTTTTCATATAAGCTTCACATATCTTCAAAAGCTTCACTAGCGGCAATGTCAGAACCTTTCTAATAGTACCTGCATTTTTTAGAATACCCTGAATTTTTTGCAATCCGTAGTGCGTTTTTGAGTTACATATCAACCTTAAAAGAAGCTCAAATCAATCGAAAAGGCCACTTTGTGAAGAAATTATAACATGTAATCAACACAATCAATCGAGTGCAAAATGCAAAATATCAGACGAGCGCATGGCGGATTCCACACCGCTCATATGTCGGAAAATTTCCATTTTCTTAAGCTTTCACATAAGCTCTCAACTTCATCGCTACCTTTACTGTGAGCAAAGCTACCGCCTTTCAAACAGTGTATACATTTTTTGAGGCACCCTGTACATTGCACTCTGGAGATTTCAACCGTGAAGATGCACCCTGAAGCGGCAGACCTACAACAATCCAGGACGACGATTTGAAGGCCTTAATGGAAGCCAATCCCACACAAACAATCTATGGGATTGCGGAACGTCTAGGAGTCTGCAATACTGCTCTCATTTATGTTTTAAAGCGGTTCGGAAAGGTGAAGAAGCTCGGAAAGCGGATGCTCCACGCTTTGAGCGATCGCCAGAAGTTGTCGCGTTTCGAAATCTGCTCTTCTTTGCTTCTCCGGAATCAAAACCACCCTGTTCTGGATCGCGCCGTCACACGTGATGACATATGGGTTCAGCACGATAACCGAAGACGATCGGGACAGTGGGTTGATGTCGACGAACCCCCTCCCCCAGGCACTTCTCACCAGGGAATGCCGTCAGCTTCCCATGGAACTTCGGATTGAGACCTATATCACGTGAAAGAGCTCGATACGCTGATCACAGATATGTAGATCAAATTTGCTAAATGGATCTGCTAAGCGAGTTATGGCCGGCGGAAGCCGCGATATCTTCCATGTGTTAGGCGCGCTCAATCAGCGTTGGGCGCAGTATTGCGCGGAAATCACCGGTTCGGCTATCAGCGCCGTCAGCAGCGGTGGCGGCGAGTGGTAGAGTGCTCGCTCAAAAGGACTGGGTTCATTGGTTCGGTTCCCGCCGCTGGCGCGTTTTTTGCATTTTGTGATCTCTCTTCGACGAGGACCTATAATCTCATTTTTAGCACATTTTTGAGCGAACGGCTAATGGCGACTTGCATTTACGTCTATTTCAACACGGAAACGTGTTTCAGGCAAAATGTTTTATTCATAACGTGAAGCAAGTCAGAAATTCAAATCAAAACAAAATAAAAAGTAAAAATAAAATCGAAAATCAACAAAGCTTAATAAACACAATAAATAAAAAGTAAAGGCACTAGTTAAAAGTTCCGACTCCACCGACCCGACTTCGGTCGAAAAGAAAATTTTCGCTGAAACGTTGTCTAGGATGGCTATTTGGGGTGCTGATCACGAATCTGACATTCGTTTTGCACGATTCGGTTGGAGACCACCCATACCGTTGCTATAACCGTTCGGCCGAAGTCGTGTCGGTGGAGTCGGAACTTTTAACTAGAGCCCAGCGAAATCGGTGACTCTGCCTGGACCACCCTTGTTAAAGGTATGGGTGGTCTTCGACCGAATCGTGAAAAATGGATGTTAGATTCGTGATCAGCACCCCAAATAACCCCCCTAGACGAAGTTTCAGCGAAAAAATTTTTTTCGACCGAAGTCGGGTCGGTGGAGTCGGAACTTTTAACTAGTGCCTTTACTTTTTATTTATTATGTTTATTAAGTTTTGTTGATTTTTGATTTTATTTTTACTTTTTATTTTGTTTTGATTTGAATTTCTGACTTGCTTCACGTCATGAATAAAACATTTTACCTGAAACACGCTTCCCTCTTCGAATAGACGTAAATGCAAGTCGCCATTAGCCGTTCGATCAAAAATGTGCTAAAAATGAGATTATAGGTCCTCGTCGAAGAGAGATCACAAAATGCAAAAAACGCGCCAGCGTCGGGAACCGAACCAATGAACGCAATCCTTTGGAGCAAGCACTCTACCACTGCGCCTCCGCCACTGCTGACTGCGCTGATGGCCGAACCGCTGATTTCCGCGCAATACTGCGCCCAACGCTGATTGAGCGCGCCTAACACATGGAGGACATTGCGGCTTCCGCCGGCCATAACTCGCTTAGGAGATCCATTTAGCAAATTTGGTCTACATATCTGCGATCAGCGTCTCAAGCTCTTTCACGTGATATAGGTCTCAATCCGAAGTTCCATGGGAAGCTGACGGCATTCCCTGGTCAGAGCCGAAATCCCACCAGAGAAAGGCGATGGCAACAGTGTGGTTGGTGGTCGGTGGCTGGCGTGATTCACTAAAACGTTCTGGAACCGGACGGACGTGATGCTCGCATGCGAAGATAAAGGTGAACTCGAGCGAGAGGTGCAAGCTTGGTGCGACCGTCTGGCGAGGTTCGAACTCAAATTGAACGTCAAGAAGACCGAGTACCTAACGACTGACGTGAACGAGTCCGGCTCCATTAAGATTAACGGTGCTGAACTTGCACGCACTTCGGTGTTTAAATACCTGGGATCAGCAATAGCGTCTGACGGCGGTCTGATGGTTGAAGTGAACTCACGCGTGAGTGCAGCTTGGTCCAAGTGGCTTTCGCTGACTGGTGTGCTCTGCGATAGGAAGTTACCAGAGCACCTGAAGTCGAAGATTTACAGAGCCGCCGTGCGGCCGGTAGCGATGTACGGCGCTGACTGTTGGCCTGCGACCAGGGAAGTTGAAACGCGCCTCAGCGTCATGGAGACGAAGATGCTGCGCAGGACGGCTGGAGTCACGCGCATGGACCGCATCAGAAATGATGCTATTCGGCAGAAGTTCGGTGTCGCGTCGATAGCGGACAAGATGCGCGAAGCTCGCTTGCGATGGTACGGCCACGTTCTGCGTGGGAAAGAAGACAGCGTCCGCAAGATAGGCCTTGAGTTGGAAGTATCTGGAAAGCGGCCTAGAGGACGCCCGAAGCAGCGTTGGTCTGATACGTTACACACGGACATGAAAGTAACTGGCGTCCACCCTGATCAAGCGCATGACCGGGAAAGGTGGCGTCATGACACCAGAAGAGCGGACCCCGCGACGAAGCGGGACAAACGCTGAAGAAGAAGAAGAAGAAGAACAAGAAGAAGAAGAAGAAGAAGAAGAAGAAGTTCTGGAACCGGGCGGAGTCATCCCTGGCACCTTACTTCTGCTCTCGTCTCTTCAGCATTGCTTGTACATTCTAGTTCTGCTACGGCTCCCTGACAACATCGACAGCAACCTCGAATGATCGTATTTGGAATGGTGCAAATCGTATCGGTGACTTCCTCTTTTGCGATGTAGATGTCTTCCTTGATGCGTACGATAAGTTCCGACGTGACTAGAGTAGGAATTACCGCTGTAACCGAAGTGTTGTCACTGAAGGATTTTTCGAAAGAAATCCATGGCTGTCTGACGGGCTTCGATTTTCCAGTCGTCTGTGAAACAGTGAAGTAATATCGTGATCTACACAGCGGCAACTGACTCCGAGCTCAGCTGACTGACTAATACAGTTATGGCTGGTAGATCAGTTCAGGGTTTCGGCTTCTACTCTAGACTGGCATTTCAGTGGCATCTGTATCTGCTGGTCCCATATGGCCATTTCATCTCCGTCCGTTATGGAGTGTGCGTTTAGTGCAGGAGTTGGAGGCATCGCTAAGGAACTCAGAATGAGGCGAATTGTTCCTGTCGTCACGGGTACCGTTGGCTGCAGGAACATCGTGGTCGATTGGTGTTTTCCACTGTTGTCCTCTGACTCAATCTCGATTTCCACCTTTTCTTTCCAAGAAGGGCATCGGAACAACTCGTAGATGGCATTGTCGTTTGGAACGTGGAATATGCGATAGAAAAGGCACCCGCTACTGAGGTAGAAGCATCCACAGCCAGGCCCGCCACAGCTCTCCATGCATCTGGTGGTACCGGGATAGGCATTTTCTCGAGCTAGTTCGGGAATGACTGATGTTTCCTTTACGTCCTCGCATTTTTTCCTGTGCAACTTCCTGAGTGAGCACAGCGTTTGGCGTCGACGACTTCATGCCTCGTCCAGAATTGCCCAGAACTAGAACTCGAGTATCGACGATTTCCGAACAAACTGTCACAATCTTCCCGATGAGAGGGGTCTCACCGACCGCTTTTTCATTGCATCTCAGCTCTAGCTTTCGCGCACTAGCAGTTACTTTTGAAGTCCTTTCGTATTCTTCATCCGAGCAAAGTCCTACAGTGACGAAGCCCACGAGTTCTATCGAAAATTGCATGAGCTGCAGCCGGTATTGGTCAACAGAAGAGCTTCGATTCCTCTTCATGACAGCGCCTACTCAAATACTCACAAATCCCCATCACGAAAATTGAACAAATTAGAAGTTGAAGTTCTGCCTCACCCGCCATGCTCATTAGAACTTGCGGTAACCGTCTATCACCTTCTAAAACACTTTCAGAAGTTCCTCACCGGTAGAACCCCACGGGAAATCACGCAGAAACTGCCTTTATAGAATTTGCCGCATCTTGACCATCCAGTTTTTTGTTGGTGGCATGATCCAATCAATGTGACGTTGGGAAGGGATACTGATTCGAAGAGTGCTTATTTCGTCTGAATCCGATGAGTATGAAGAAAGTTATGATCGATTGAAGTGGACCACTCAAAACCGCCTGAACTTTTCGGCCAACTTAATAAAAATCGCAGTTCGCAAAAATTAGTTGCCGTCAATCGTCATTCCTCTTGACGACAATCAATCTCTAAAAAAGCGAAAACACCAGCCTCTAGCACGCGCAACAAGAATCCGAAATAGACATTTATTAGGCGAGTGTTATTAGAAAGAGATCGATGCGGTCCAGCAGTCCTTATCCCTCGAAGGGATTCGGTCGGGTCAGCATTTTCTCGTGTTTCAGTCGTCGTTTCAGCGACGAGTTGTCGGCGGCGATCGTGTCGACGGTGGCGAATAGATCGTCTAAAGCGAAGAACCGTTGAAAAACAGTGGATTTCAGTTTGTCTGACCTCCCGCGCACCAAAATGTTTCGTAAATGGAACGACCTACCAGACAACTACACAGAAGCTGGCTTAGAATCGAAGCTGGCGCGTCAGGCGAGACTTAACCGCCCCCCCCCCCCCCAGCTCAAATCAAAGTTTCATGCAAGGATGTTCGGCGCTACTTAAACCACTAAAACGATTTTTTTCGTTTTTTTGTTGATTGAAGGACTGGATAGGAGACAGAACAGCAAAAGAGGCACATTTTTAATCGAAGTAATCTAAATTTCGAGCTTTAGTTTTTCTTATTTTTTGAGTAAACATAGTTTTGCTTTTTCTCAGGCATCGCAGCATCGACGCTTTATGTTAATACTTTAGGAATTTTCTATCAGCTTTGGATGCCTATACGCCTGATTCGAACGAGATGCATGTAGACGCTTTTTCAGTGCTTTCACTGGGCACTGGGCAACTCTGGCACTAGGTAAGGATGCATGGAGAAGTTACCAGCGCTTACTCGAGCAGTTAGTCGACCAAAGTCGAACTTTTCAGGTAACTCTTTAGCTAGCAGGAGCTCGTAATTAAGGAGCCAACTAACAGCATGTACTCAACAATATAGGCATATCGGCATTGGGACACAGCCGCTGCAAGAATCACTCTCAAACTCGCAGCTTTCAGCAAGAAGAACAGCTACACCTTATCGTCGAAATTTCACTGGTGGGTGAGCTGCTTTTCATCAGCAGTGGAACTGCCTTTTTTGGGCGGGAGTTTGAAATGGGTTGAAGCTTGACGAAAAATACGTTTCGAACTCCCGCCGTAGAAATTTCGCCGAGTTCCAGGTGAGACATCGGAATTCGGCTACATTGCACCACCGCATAACACGGCCTGTCGTAAATTTGGGTGTGTGGTGCACCACACACCACTCACCCTAGTCTCATTTTCCCTCACGCCTCATCCCTCATTTGTTAATTTGGTTACGAAATGAGCTTAAATGAATGGAAACGGCGCTAGACACATTACTTGTGTTAGGAATTTGACTTCCTAAGAGGGCGCTAGTGTCGAATTGAACCTAGGGGAATGAGATGAAGCCAAAGAATCATCACTTGTGTTAGGAATTCGACTTCCTAAGAGGGTGCTAGTGTGGAATTCAACCTAGGGGAATGAGATGAAGCCACACAGACAAACAACAGGCAAGCAATTCGCGGTGAAATTCTGCTTTCTGGCCTAGCTGTGAAGAAGAGGCCTATCCAGCCTCCATTCAAAAGGTAATCCTTACAGTTCACGACACCACACTCATTTGCTTTAACTGTTTATGAGCAGAGACCTGCGCTACAATACGAGAAGGGGTCGAAAAGGAGATATGTGGATGACGAGGAAGTTTTGGAGCAAGCCGAGAGAATTCTTTCGACTGATCACAACCTTCTGCAAACCTGTTTCAATTGTGGCATGCGCGTACCTAATGACGGGGGTGTTACTGACGAAATTGAATGGGTGAGCTGTTCCAACCGCACGTTGTGCAATGCTTGGGCCCATCTAGCCTGCGCTTTCGATGGTGGTGGCGAATGCTCCGTTTGTAAGAAAGGTTACTGGCAAAGGGAGTCGGCTTCTGATATATGAATAACCTAGATTTTCGTTTCCTTCCTCACGTACTAAATTGCTCCATCGTAAATAATTGGTTTTCCGTACCTTCTATCTGGTTCTTCTCGCTCTAATTCGTCTTTCCTCTTAAATCTACCGCCATAATACCATCTATTCCTTGGTATCATTCTGTGCTCAACCACTGTGCATATTTTGCAGGCAACGTATTCAGAAAGCTAACACATGACGTCACCAATAAACCTGCATGTCCAAAATCTGTGCTGCACAATACAGCTGGATTCAACCTTCTGCTAAACAAAGATCCTTTCTTATAATGTGTGTTAGAGGTTGAACTACCACGTCACCACCACGAGTATGTAGAGAACATTTCGAGTCATTTCCGAATCAAACTCCAGCCAACAAGTTCTATTGTTCCACACTAGCACCCTCTTAGGAAGTCGAATTCCTAACACAAGTAATGTGTCTAGCGCCGTTTCCATTCATTTAAGCTCATTTCGTAACCAAATGAACAAATGAGTGATGAGGCGTGAGGGAAAATGAGACGACGGTGTGTGGTGTGTGGTGCACCACACACCCAAATTTACGACGGGCCGTGTTATGCGGTGGTGCAATGTAGCCGAATTCGAGACATCGTCCATCTGGTGGTGTATTTCTACGGTGAATTATAGTTGGCATTCCACTTGATCGCTGAGTGTCTGAGTGGCTAAAAGATTACGGCGTGAAGTAACACGTAATTTGTGTAATTGCGTAGAAGTGCCATATTGCAAAACTACTCGCGAAGCTAAATAAGCACGCTCTTGTTCAAAATCTTGTTCAACTGCCGGAGGAAAGTTGGTCACTAGTAGGAGAAAATTCTATCACCTGTCGGTGAATTTCAGTCGGCGGGTAGTTGGCCTTTAGCCTCAACAATGTTTATCCGCAGGTGACCACTAGATGTCTAAAGAATTGTGTTTGCCACAACTGTGCTTCATCATCCTATATGGACTTCAATTTCTTGATTTTGACAATGGGTTCGGAGGGCACTTTCTAGTACCATTACTTTGCAGGGGCCTGAACGAGAGAAATTGTGCTCTTTGTATCCCTCTCACGAGGACACCCACTGGGCAACTCTGGCACACTATAGTGATGCGTGGGGACGGGACGAGCAACTCGTTGATCAGTAAGACTGAGGATGGTACAGTATAAAATACCTTCGCAAGAAAAGCAGCACTCCTAGTAGGCTACCTGGAGGAAAAGCCTATAAGTGCAGAGTGCACGGCGCATTCCAAAAAAGTTCAGCTGCGCAGAGTTCCGGCTTCAACTTTGCCCTTATTTCTGGCTCTGCAAGTTTTAAGAGATTAAAGAGAGCAAAATATATATGGTAAAGGTCGATGTAAATCGATTCCGGTTTGGGAATGCGCCGAGCATTCTACTTCCACGGGCGGGTTTGGAAGCTTAAGTCATTTAGCTATTCAACGAACAAATGGTTTATCCGCCAAAAAAAGTTCGTCAACCCGAAAGTGTGGTGGCTGATTGGGAAGATGTTCGACGAAGTTCATCTGGCTGACAGGGACGCTGTTCGAACCTGGAATCGATTAGGGGTGCACACCACGGTGGGTTGTTGTTCTAAGAATTGTATTTGTTCTAAGAATTTTGCACCCTAGGCACGAAGGAGAGCTTCAGAATGATGTGTATCATTAGGAGTTCGCCATGCTTTCGACTGAAAGCCTATAGTGTTGGTGGTTTGAGAGCTGCTCCGTTAAGCACAGAGCTCCTGTTAGGTCTGATTCGAGCCTTATGGTTTTGTAAAGAAAGACCTGCTGAAAATGGCAAACCGCTTGTGACTCTCCTGAATGCTTGGCCGGCCGTCTTCAGAACTGCTACGGACTGATGGACTAACCTTTCAGTGGACAAGAAGCCTTCTTGATGTAGATGTTGACGAATGGCGAGTAGAACGGCGAGCGTCTAGAGTCGATGTGCTCGTAGAACTCACAGGCGAACACCTTGCGACCGCCAACCATGCCGTACACAGCCACACCGCATTTCTGGAACATAAGCTTTCGCATCAGAAGGTGCTCGATGTGTTGGGTAAGGAGCTCTTCTAGAATCCGCCGCGCATTCCTCTTCTACGAGATGTCGCGGAGGCAATTTGCCTGCCTATTTGGGATCTACAATGACTTGCGGTGTCCAGATTTAGGACAAGTCGTTGTGTGTTTCTTCCAGGCAGTCCTGATACAATTTAGCGACCCGAAGGGAAGGAAGGCTCGGGTGGCCTGGGCGGGGCGGACCTCAAGGTGCATGGGACAAGGCCACCGAGGGCGACGATTCTGCTATGTGCACCTTCAAAAGGCTTATTCATCGTGGCCCTCTTCAAACGAATGTCATTACAGCTGGGAAAAGTTGGCCCACTAGTCGACAATATGACCTAATGTGGAGGAGGGCGTGTCAGACCAATCAGGCCGAATCTAACAGGAGTGCCATTCAGAGGGAATGTGCACACTAGTGCACTGACCGAGCGATGCCCTGGTTGGTTATGATTACCTTGTGCGATCCGGCCTTCTCATGTAGGCCACACTAACGACAAGTACCGAATTAGTATTCCTTTGTTCAAGGAGTGATAGTGTTTTTTGGACACCCTATAGAACAGATCCAGAGCGAAAAAAAAACAAATGGTGTCCGAGACCATTTCCAGCTTCTGCTCACCTTGTCCCTTAAGCATGTGGCCAGGCATCTGTCCTCGGTGGTGTCGTAGCCGTCGGCTGCCATCGCGTACGGCCGTATCGGGACGGCCACATCTCGATCGGTGTACTCGACGAAGCATCGGCAAAGGTAGCACGGATCACCGAAGTGGTCTAAAAGAGCGTCGTTTAGGGAGGAAGGGGCAGAAATAGCCTTAAGAAAATTTGGTACTAGTCGTTAATGTGGCCTACATGGGAAATTGGGAACGCCTATTCAAACAGAGCTTCGACCGAACCGCGCCATCCAATCAGAGCACCGATAGTATACTCTTCGTCTGGTTGACGCATCCGTTCCATGTGGCCTGATTGGTCTGATGCGTCTCACCCCCGTGTGGGCCACAATAACTACTAGTACCAAATATTTTATACTGCCTAGAGATCACTTAGGATTTCACGAAGAAGGATCGTACAGAATTCCGCACTTCTGTAGTTCGACGGGCCATATTCGGGTGCAAGTCCAAAGGGTGTTTTCATCGGAGAAATGCTTCTTATTTCTTCTATTCTTCTACCATAGGATGGTTTGCTTGTTGAGCATGCTTCAGAATCTGCATTTGCGTATCACCTTGCACATTTGACTAGATGCCTGGATGTCTATCCTAGTCGGAGGAGGGCACCACTAGAAAACGCCAAACAAAAACACCAACAGGCTGGCTTTTCCCACTAGAAAATTGCGGACAAATCAGTTCTCGCCATTTTTATAAGCCAGTGCTCTTCCACTTTTATCCAAAAAGCTGAGTGAGGTGTCTCTCTCCATTAGACTGCTACAGGTGTGATCTATCGTGCTATAGGAGCACCAAGACTTGTGAGACTATTTCTGCACTATTTTTGTGCTTGAAGAAGCTGTCAATGAAGTACTGCCGTCAAAAACCTAGCTCAAAGTTGTGAAAAGCTCAAAAGCAGTGCAGAAATGTTTGCCATTAAAGCGATAATTTAGCCATACAGGGATAAAGGTCAACATTAGTCAATCCTCTTCGGGATACGCCACGCATTCTACTTTTACGAGATGTCGTGGAAGCGACTTGAATGCACATTTATCCTATATGATGAATTGCGGCGGTAAGGCGATGGGCAAGTCAAGGGTTTTCCTTCCCAGACATGTCTGGTACCAATTCACCGACCCCAGAGGGATGAAAGGCTTGCTTGGCTTGGGCCTGAGGCAAACCACGAGCGCTTGATTCGGAGTGCACGGGACAACCAGCGCCTCCTCCGACTGCACTGTGACGCACTAGATTTATTTATTTATTTATCTATTTATTCAAGACGCTGCATAAGCTAGGCAGCAGAGAAAAACATACAATCTCTCAAAACAGCCTACTACTTACTAACGTTAAAGTCGACACCCAACTTTGCGTCGGAGTGTAGAAAACAGGTATGGATCAAATCTACTACTCTTCTCAAATGCGGGCGCTTGTAGCGCAGTCGGAGGAGATGCCGGCTGTCGCGTGAACCCGATACCAGGTTCCTGCTTCGGATTTCCCGCCCAGGCCAACAAAGCTGTCCAAGGGTAGGTGAATTGGTACCAGACCTGTCTGGGAAGGATAGAGCTCTGACTTGTTCATCGGCTGGCCGCTGCAAGTCATTCTATGGCCAAATGTGCATTCAACACGCCCCCACGACGTCCCGTAGAAGTAGAATGTGTGGCGCATACCCAATGGGATTGAGTAACACTTTCGTTTATTCTTTAGTCTTAACACTTCTCTAAGTTATGGATATATAGGACCTGCTCCATGAGAGCAGATGATTTGTACCTTAGGCTCGTATTTGAAGTTCCAGGTCATTTTGAAAAAACTGCCTCTAGTTATTCAAAGTTTGAGCTTTAGCATCCCATTCTAAATTTTGAGAACAACACAGGGATCCTGGCTTTTCGACGAGATCCCAGAGACTTTAATTAATGGTCTCGGTTTCTGTGGGAGAAGTGAGGCAAGTTCGCGTAACTGAACCAATTCAGTCTCAAGTAAAGCCTCCTAGTGAAATTTCTTTGCACTTTCCCTAACAGAATATGTTTCCTTTTATAAGGACAAAGTACTGAGGTTCTACTCTTCATTACTGGTTTAATAGCAATTGATGTTACAATGATTTATTAGATTTAAGCATTGATTAACCGGCGCGTGAAGCGCAGTCGGAGGAGGCGTCGGCTGTCGCCTGCACCCTATACCAGGTTCCTGGTTCGCATTGCCCGCCCAGGCCAACCAAGCCTTCCATCCCTCCGGGGTCGGTGAATTGGTACCAGACTTGTCTGGGAAAGAAACAGCGCTGACGTGTTCATCGGCTGGCCACCGCAAGTCATTGTATGACCAAATACGCATTCAACTCGCCTCCACGACATCCCGCAGAAGTAGAATGTGTATCGCATTCCAAAGGGATTGAATAACACTGTCCTTTATCCTTATCCAAGCATAAATTAGAAAAACCGAAAGAGAAAAATCGAGAAGAAGTCAGACCCACTTTGCCTGGCCGAGGCCAGTGATGCGAGTACACCGAACAAGACCGAAGCGAAGAGAAGCTGCCGACCCATCAGAGATAGTCGGGCGATGGTTGAGCGTCGAATATGGTGATCGCGAAGCCGTCGCCAGTGTCCCTTTTTATCCAGTTCGCTGGGCGCTTCGTTCCATCGTTTTTCCGCCCCCTAAAGGGGTCAAGCCGTGCGGCGCGGGCGGCCCGACGATCCAGCTCAGTCCAGCTGCAGCTCCTGTTGCATGTCCCGTGTCGCGCGCGCGAATTTTCAGCGACTGAATTTCCGCATTTCGAGGGGATTTCACCCGGAGAACGTGCGTGATATGATGAGGAGAGCGATCAGGCCGGATGCCGCTGTGTGAACCCCGGATGGCTAAGTGAAACGCTCGGCGCCGCTTAGCGAACCCGTTCTTGGAATAGCGGAAAGCGGGTCCAGTGAGACAAAGCGCTGGCTTCGGCTTGATGTGGTTTACATAGCATCTAGTCGAATTAGGACGAGAAAAGTCTCATGGGATAAACCATAAAGGTTAGTCAATCTTTTTGGGATACGCCATGCGTTCTCTTTCTACGGGATGTCGTGGAGGAAACTGAAATGCGTATTTGGTCTATACAATGACTTGCGGTGGCCATTCAATAGACAAGTCAGTGCTTTATCCTTTTCAGACAAAATTCCATCACCCCAGATTTCCTTCCCAGACAAGTCTGGTACCAATTCACCGACCCCGGAGGGATGGGAAGCTTGGTTGGCCTGGGCGGGAAATCCGAACCAGGACCTGGTAACGGGTGCAGGCGACAGTCGGCGCCTCTTCTGACTGCGCTACACGCGCCCTTAAAGCAGTACTTATTGTTTGTACAAGGGACAGACTTCGTCAACTGCTTGAAGATAAGTACCATTTTCATTTTAAGCTGGACATTTTTTTTTAGTTTGAAACCGGACACCTTTAGAAATAAAATGGTCGTTTTGCAATTTCAATCGGGCGTACATAAAGTTTAATAGACATCATGTTTTTAAAATAATTTTTTTATAATAAAAGTTGGTATATGCATAGTGTCTGAAGAAAAAATACTCAATTTTCTGAATAAAACACAAAATTTCTGTCGTTTGACCTTAAACAGCATTTTTGAATAATTTTTCGAAGAAATTTTAAACAAATAATGTCAGAGATCAACAGCCTTTACACTACCACGCAAGTAAACATTGCTGCCAATGCTCAGCACGAGTGCAGGGCACAATCTCCTTCTAATTTTTTGTGCCGGAGCGCTTCAGAATGCAATTGGTAAATAATAGAAATTCTATATGCATTTAAAAATGCACACATTTCTTTTTAGGTCACTTTTTTATAGGAGCTACGGAGTTTTTTTTTCACACAAAAATTATTCTGCTTTTGTTATGTAGTGCCTGTTTTGTTTTAGAAACGTTTATTTTCGTTTGAAAATGTTCGGTTAAGAATGAAAATCGTAGAGATAAACACCAGTTTTAGTTCCTCATTCCTGTATTTTTGCTAAAAATCCTGAATAAATTTATTAACTTCATCCTAGTAATATTTGATGGGAGCATTCAAAAACTACCCTTTTATAAAATTGAGAAACCGGGGTCGAAATGGAAATATACCATGTTCAGGTCAAACTGTATTTTTCAGGGCAAACAGAGCAGGTTTGAAACAAAGCTGAACACCTTTCAGATCACAAACAAACATCTTTCAAACTTATCAGGGCCTTATTAAAAATTAAAAAATGACTATGACCATTCTTCAAAATTTATAACTCAATTTTTCCAAAAAAGGGGAGACAAGATTTAAAATTCTACAAAATTTTCAGTTTTATTTGGCCACAAGAATGATTTTAGACCTTTTTCATTTTAAGAAAGCAATTTTTTTCGAGTGTAAAGTCTTGTTATGGCACGACTTAATGTTGTACACTGATCGCGCCATGCACTTGCTGAGCACATCACTATGCGTATCCGATTGCTAGTGATAGTGCACTGCTCATTTGAAGCTGCGCGGAGTGGTTGCTCACTTAATTGCTTTACTACCTCAGTGAATAGTGCGTTATTCTGCGCAAACAGAATTTTAGGGATTTTTCAAACGAGAATCTGTAAAGAAAGAAATAAAAAATTGATTTCACTGATAAAAATCGCAGCGCATTAGACTGGGTGCTTCGCAAAAATAGCTGTTAAGTTTCCGCATTTAAAAAGTGTTTGAAACCATTTTTTGCAGCTAAAATAATAAAATTTGGAAGGCGCTCGCTTCGAAAGTCCGCAAAGTGTTGAGGTTGATTTTAAAAGTGTCCACATTCCTTTGAAAATTTTCAAACCTAGTTTACTTCAATTCTATTATAAAGAGGTTTGTCTCGGGATAGGTGGCAACACAAATCACCTCGAAAGAACACATTATTTTACAACTTTATATTGTCACCTTGCTTTATGAAAGCTGTTCAGTTCGGCGTGAAAATGGAACACGAATAGTTTTTTCCTGTTTCTTCCATTAAAATAATAGTACTCAGCTACTTGCATTTTAAATAAAGCTTAGCATGTTAACACGTTGACGACAATGTCGCGCAATGGTGCGCGACAGTATTATTTCTATCAGAGTGACGTTACCTTTGTCCAGACTTTGCCCAGGGAGGTTATTTAAGATGCTGAACACAGTGGCGATGTCTGCTTGGTAAATTACGACCGATTACCATCCACATCGATAACTAGTGTTCTCATCACCTTTGTCCAAACTCCCTTAATGGGGTTATTTGAGGTGCCGATCAGGAATCTAATATTAGCTTCTCGAATTTCGCTCGATTACGATAAGTTACGAGTGGCATGGCTACGTGGGAATATATCAGGCGCAACCTATTATGGCATCCACCAACTATCCATTGAATTTCAGGGTTATTTTTGAGACTTCATTCAGTAAAGGTAACATACAGACATGATTACAAACTACAACTACTTGGATGTTATCAAACGTCACTAACGAAATCAGCTTCACAGATAAAGTCCGGGCAGAAACCACTTTTAATCGACAATCAACAGCTGTGAGTTGTACCACAGCACGAGCCATGTCGTTGCCTTCCATGCTATCGGGTGCTTCAAGATCGCTGTCGAGCAACAAGTCGTCAAAACTTTCGTTTGGTTCGTTCTCGTCAGAATGCTCATAATTACGAATTCAGATGGCAGTTCTAGAATTTTTCCGTCTAAGTTTCGCTTCAAAAACAGTTATTTTCCAACTAGACCATCAAGAGGGGAGTTTATTGCGGGTAAGAAAAGATTTAGGGATTATTGAATAGAAACAAAACCAAAATTTTGAGAACGGATATCAGATTCGTGGTGTGCATTTTTAAAATTCAATTTATGCTAAGCTAAGGTGACGAAATATCGTGTCACACGCGCGCAGTACGCGCGGTCCCACGTGCCCGACGCGCGAAAATTGCGCGGTCGTCAACGTGTTAACTGAAATGAAACGGGCATGTTTTTACTGCAAAAATTCGATAAAAATTAACGACCAGAATTAAACGCCCACTCTGGTATAAAGTGTCTTGGATTTAAAGGAGTGCAACGCAATTCCAGTCATTTTTAAGGAGGTGTACCAATTTTTGAACTTAAACGCTGTCCAAATCCGCTGATAATAATAAAATAAAGGATAAAGGACGGCGTTACTCAATTCCCTTTGGGATGCGCCACGCATTCAACTTTTACGGGATGTCGCGGAATGCGTATTTGGCCAAACAATGACTTCCGGTGCCCAACCGATGAACAAGTCAGCGCTCTATCCTTCCCAGACAAGTCTGGTATTCACCGATCCCGCAGGGATGAAAGGCTTGGTTGGCCTGGGCGGGAAATCCGAACCAGGAACCTGGTATCGAGTGCACGCGACAGCCGGCGCCTCCCCCGACTGAGCTACACGCGCTAATCCGCTGATATGCCTTCGAAATAGCAAAATTGACTATTATTCGAATTTTTTGCACACCCCTCACTTTCGTTTCTAGTCATGTCTATCGATCACCGATGCCGATGGCCTATCGGTTGCCACAGATCGAAACGACCGGTAGGTGGGAAGATCAACGACGAAGAGGTGATGAAGGTGAAAGGAGAACAATGACTCATTTGTGCTCATGAAGAGCATTACCGTTTCCTAGTTGGGTATAATGGGCGCGTGAAGCGCAGTCGGAGGAGGCGCCGGCTGTCGCCTGCACCCGATGCCAGTTCCTGGTTCGGTTTTCCCGCCTAGGCCAACCAAGCCTTCCATCCTTGTACATCGGCTGGCCACCGTTTTCCCGCCTAGGCCAACCAAGCCTTCCATCCTTGTACATCGGCTGGCCACCGCAAGTCATTGTATGGCCAAATGCGCATTCAACACGTCTCCACGACATCCCGTAGAAGTAGAATGCGTGGCGCATCCCAAAGAGGATTGAATAACGCCGGCCTTTATCCTTTAACCTTCAGCTGGGTAATGGATTAAGAAAAGTTTTCGCTTCTTTCCTAAAAGCCTTCCAATTACGTATAAAATAGCACTTGAAGTACTAAACTTAAAGTTCTTTCCAAGGGAGTTTTTCTCGGAAATAGTTTTTCAAGGCCTTCCGTCGAATACGGAGGTCTACAGTACGTTGGCAGGATACATTTAACTGGACCGTGCAGTGCTTCTTGAGATATAAGTGTTTAAAACAAGTTCAGAGGTTCTTGAATCGAAACGTTTGTGTAAAATGCTGAAGGCTGCCCAAATTCGTCGGCTCACCCTTGGAAAAGCGGCATTCATTTTTATTCAGTTTTTTGCACACCCCTCACTTTCGTTTCCAACTACGTCTATCGATCCTAAGCTAGCTGATGTGCATCCGATTGTGGCAGATCACGGTGGTCAAGAAGATGAACAAGAGGATGAAGATGAAAAAGTCCTCTGTGTACGAGTAGGAACCATTATGCTCTTATGGGCAAAATTCTTTTTCAGGTTTCGCACAGTGATGTAATTTTTTGCTGAAATTTTCATGTCAGGGTAGGTAGGTAGGTAAGTAGGTCGGTAGGCAGGTAGGTAGGCAGGTAGGCAGGTAGGTAAGGTAGATAGGTAGGTAGGTTGGTAGATAGATAGATAGATAGATAGATAGATAGATAGATAGATAGATAGATAGATAGATAGATAGATAGATAGATAGATAGATAGATAGATAGATAGATAGATAGATAGATAGATAGATAGATAAGTAGGTAGGTAGCTAGGTAGATAGATAGATAGATAGATAGATAGATAGATAGATAGATAGATAGATAGATAGATAGATAGATAGATAGATAGATAGATAGATAGATAGATAGATAGATAGATAGATAGGTAGGAAGGTAGGTAGGTAGGTAGATAGATAGGTAGGTAAGTAGGTAGGTAGGTAGGTAGATAGGTAGGTAGGTAGGCAAGTAGGTAGGTAAGTAGGTAGGTAGGTAGATAGATAGATAGGTAGGTAAGTAGGTAGGTTGGTAGGTAGGTAGGTAGGAAGGTAGATAGGTAGATAGATAGATAGATAGATAGATAGATAGATAGATAGATAGATAGATAGATAGATAGATAGATAGATAGATAGACTGGTAGGTAGGTAGGTAGGTAGGTAGGTAGGAAGGTAGGTGGGTAGATAGGTAGGCAGATAGATAGATAGATAGGTAGGTAGATAGACTGGTAGGTAGGTAGGTAGGTAGGTAGGTAAGTAGGTAAATAGGTAGTATTACTAAGTTTGCTTACTGTAACTTGGTCTAGAAAAAAGCATGACGGTCTTCATGGAGTAGTAACGATAAAGATATGTTTTTCTTTTCCCCTCATTTCCCTTCTATGTACCAGAAACTCGAATCTGTATTTGGCGTATACAGTGACAATGGGCGCGTGTGGCGCAGTCGGAGGAGGCGCCAACTGTCGCCTGCACCCGATGCCAGGTTCCTGGTTCGGATTTCCCGCCCAGGCCAACCAAGTCTTCCATCCGTCCGGGGTCGGTGAATTGGTACAAGACTTGTCTGGGAGGATAAAGCGCTGACTTGTTCATCGGCTAGTCATCGCAAGTCGTATGGCCAAACACGCATTCACACAGCCTCCACGACATCCCGTAGAAATAGAATGCGTGGCGCTTCCCAAAGGGGTTTGAGTAACGCCGCCCTTTATCCTTTTATCCTCTATACAATAACTACCGGTGAAAAATCGATGAACAAGTGAATGTTTTTTCCTTTACAGGCAATTTTGGTACCAATGCACTGATGACAGAGGGCAAAAGGCTTGGTTTCTCTGGGCGGGATTCGAACGTCGAATCGATTCGTGATACATGCGACGGCCGGCGCCTCCTTCCACTGCTCTACCAGCGTACCAACTCCGATTTACGGATTGAACTTGTAAGCAAAAAGCCTTCCATGCTCCATTATAGTGCCACTAATCGCCCAATGTTGATCAGCTATGTAAAAAAGAAAAGCAGATATACCATTAACCCAAGTTTTACACGAAATATGTCGTCAGTTATCATCCATTTTTTATGGGTCGAGGCAATACGCGTGGCGTATCCCAAAGAAATCGATGACAGTGGGTCGCATCGTCTATATTTATGAATGTTGGGTGCTGCCTTACACCCGGTGACAGGTCGGGCATCTTCTGATTGATGACATCCAGACTGAACTTCGAGCACTAGGGCCAGCACCACCACCACGGCCAACATCACCAGAAGCAGAATTCTGTGCAAATTCGTCGTCATCTTGTATGATCACAAGAAGCGGCTCTGCGGGTGGAAAAAGTCATGCTTCAAAACTTCAGCTTCAGCGTCCCTTTTTGACTTCACATCGACGACGTTGGTGAAAGTGAAGGGCACCAATTCCGCTTGACCTTTCGTTATAGTTATACTTGAATGGTCCTTTCGGGTAGGTATTGGAATAATTTTCTTTCGATTATCCGAAAAATCGCATTTTCGCACATATTCGAATTCGAATACTCGAAAATTTTATGACAGCGTAACTGCAACGTATTCATATCTCGACCTTCTTCTCTCAAAGCCTTCTATTCCGATCTCTATATCCTATCCCTTGAACCGGGTATCCAGGGCTTAGTGCTAGGCAATGGGAATGCTTCAGAGGGCATTAAACAGCCATTCGAATGTGCTGCCTCCTCCGAGACTTCAAAGAAAGCAAAGCAGGGTGGGAACTTCATGTCATGCCCACTCAGCTCTCCTCGCCTACTGCAGCTTAACTCGAGATTTATGGCTGGAGTGTAGGCGTCGAAACCTCGAAATCTCTTGAAGTAAACGCAATATGCACCGCAGTAGAATTACCCTTTGGGCTTCAATACCGAAGCTGCTAAAGGACGAAGGATAAAGGAAGGCACTACTCAATCTATTTTGGGATACGCCACGCATTCTACTTCTACAGGATGTCGTGGAGGTTATTTGAATGCGCATTTGGCCTTACAATGCCTTGCGGTGGCCAGCCAATGGACAAGCCACTGCTGTGTCCTTCCCAGACAAGTCTTGTGGCAACTCTCCGACCCCGGAGTGATGGAAGGTTTGGTTGGCCTGGGCCGGAAATCCGAACCAGAAACCTGGTACCAGGTGCATGTGGCAATATGCGCCACCTCCGACTGTGCTACCGTCTCCTACTGAACTCATACGGAAAAATATATAATACGCCATCTTTATTTTAAACTTGGCATTTTCAGTTTTAAACCTGACATTTCTCAAGTAAAAATATCATAATAATCACCAACTCCTTTTCTGATGATTTTTTGGTGACATTTCTTGTAGTATTCTCCAGGATTTGTTATCTTTTGCAGTGAATATCACGTAAAATGAATAAATAAACAATCGTATCTAAGGTAGGATTAAATAATTTAAAAACAAAACCAAACAACATTTTGTTTTAAGAAGATTTATATCAAAAGCAGTTATACAAGAAGACTTTTTGAATGAGTAATTAGAATTTAGTATTCCTACTTCTTTTCAAAACAAAACAACGTTCTAGGTGTATTCTATAATGTCTAACACGAAGGACTATTTGTATAAATAGATTTCGCCGTGCACGCGTCAGGAACATTGAAATATTTGTTTGATTGATAGTGTAAACTGTTTACCTAACGTTATAAAATGGATAGTTGTGGTGTATTTTTTGTACTGTTGTGATTGGTTTTGCTCTTTCTCGATTAATGCGCATGTGAGCTGCATTTGCACTATCATTCAAATAGATAATGTGATGTATAGAACGGGTGCATGGCGCATTCTGTCCGTGTAGCAGCAAATTCATTGATCTTCAGCAAATCAGGATAAACTTCGAAGCATTGCTAAGGGTCAAATGATAATACTTTTGTGCTTATGTAAACAGTGGAGTTAGTTTTTCTTGGGTATTCTACAAAGGTGAATATTTAATAAAAATTATATTTTTACCTTCATTAGAAAATGTCTATTCAAACTTTGGATACATGTAACTGGGCTTGCAAAATGCCTATTTTAACTTTGAAGGCGTACGGTTTCAAATTGAAAAGGATCCAGTTTAAAGCGATAATTGTATAAATAACAGATTACAAGCACATGAGTGAATACTGTAGAAATGAGGAATAAGTCCGCCTATTCTATCACAATCACAATGCATTCATAAACCAGCATCCCTTCCGAAACTGCGATTCTGAAGACAATGACCGTCAAATTCAATGGGGAGCTCTTAGAGAGTCCGCTTCAAACGGCGCTAAAGTGCTCATCTTTTTCATCAGACCGAAGGGGCGCTAGAATGGAGCAGGATGTGCCTTCCACTAGCACAAATTATTTTCAACTATGCTGAGCGTAAACTCCTATGCTTCACCGGAAAAGCGTTCAAACAGCGTCTGAAATTTGATATTCTATAGATCTGTTAGATGGTACGGTGTCATTGATCTTCATAAGCGACTATAGATCCATGGCCGATGGTCCTGACCGTATTTGCCTAGTAATCTCTCAAAGTGGCTACATTAGGATAAGGATAAAGGAAGACGTTTATCAGTTTTTTTTGGATGCGTCACGCATCGTGGAAGCAGTTTGAATGCGTATTTGGCCATAAAATGACGTGCGGTGGCCAGAAGATGGACAAGTCAGCGCTTCATCCTTCCCAGACAAGTCTGGTACCTATTCACCGATCCCAGAAGGATGGAAGGACAAAATTCCTGTAGTCTACATCGTGTAAACATAACGCAATAAGCGTTTACACTATCAATCAAATAAACATTGCAATGTTCTGGTCGAAGGCACGGCGGAATTTCTTCAAACGAAAAACCATTAGTATCAAAGCACTTGGCTAAGGGAGCGCAGTCGGAGGAGGCGCCGGCTGTTGCGTGCATCCGATGCCAGGTTCCTGGTTCAGATTTCTCACCCATCCCCAGGCCTTCCATCTTTCCAGGTTGGGTGAACTACTACCAGACTTGTCTGGGAAGGATAAAGTACTGACTGTTTATAGGCTGGCTCCGCAGTTCATTCAATAGTTCAAGTACTCTTTCGAATTGCCTTCACGACACCCTGTACAAGTAGAGTGCGTGGCGCATCCCAAAGGGAAGTGATCAGCGCCGTCCTCTACCTATTATGCTTCATAAGAGTACTTCAGAATAAATCTAAAATTATAATTTTGGTCAAAGGATAGGAATTTCATACTCATTCAAATAGCATACACATTTTTCCTAGAGGCCCGCTTTTCAGGTGATTTTTTATTTAATTTGTTATTTTTAATGTTTATATATTTCATGTTTATATATCTTTCTCGCGATCATAGGACGATTTCGTGGGATACGATGAGGAATTTCGCTTAGAGATTTATTAGATTGTGCAGCTATGCAAACAAAAAACTCCCTATAAAAGAGTCATATGGGAAAATTCACATGGCGCTCTTCTCGTGTTTAATTTTTTTATTCCTCATTCTTTTGTAAGATGTTTTTAGGACGCTATAATATAACTGTATTTGTATATTAAAGTTTTGGTTTAATTATCCAAGTTTGAGGTTAATGGTGTCGAACAACTGGTATATGTGTGCACCGAAGGATATATTCTGAATCACCTACACTCTAGCACTCTAGCTTATTTTTAATATCTGATATAATATTTTTAAATATGGATCTTCCGAAACCAAAAGATTACTTTTCCTTTGCTGGAGGTCTTTTTTACTTTGTATACGCCTACTTTTCTTTGAAATTTGTCCGGTTTTAAATGAAATCTATCCAGTTTAAATTGAAAAATTCTAGTTTAAATAAATGCTCAATTTGGAGTGAAAATATTATTTATTTGCTTATAATTTTAATTCTACAAGGATTCACAAAAGCGCATTGAAAACGCAAATGTTCACTTTTCTTTTCCACCCCATTTCAAGGTTTGTTTGTTACATAGAAGTATTTCCTCGTATTGTTGAGGGATTCGCATGCCTTCACGAAGCCTCTATCATTGTTGCCGATCTAGGTCGATAGGAAAAAACTCTCGCAGCGCTCGTCTCTGTCGACGTTCTTCTTTAATTTCACCACCTGAAGCTACTTGTCTCCATCTGTCTTCCTGCAGTTGCAGCTCATCAGAAACTGTTCTACCTGCTGTGGAGACATTTTCGTCTGACCTTTGACAAGGAAAGCATGGTGAGCTTTCGCGATGCTATTTTGACAGGATTTAGGCTTTGCGAAGACTTTGAAATCAGAGCGAACTCTCCCAAATTGAAATGAGCTTTTTCTACATTAAGCTAGGAAGTGTCCTAAAACCTTAGAATATTTTTTTGTTCAAGGAAAGTTTTAGTATAACGTTCTTTGAAGTTTTAGTTTACTTCCAATAAGATAACACTAGTTTGAAATTTTATAAAAATTATATTCTATGAGGAAAAACAATGATTTAAAGCTTGTTTTGAAGAGCAGGAAGGCGGCTATTTTATATTGCCAAAGCAGAGATATTGCGCCACGCCCCCCTCCGAAACTTCGCGATTTTTATTCGATTGACAGCAGAATTTGTTTGCATACAGTGTCACATCTGCGAACGGTGTAGCATAAACAATTGTTAGAAACCACACATATCCTGACTTTCTTGTTACATGTAAGCAGCATTTACGCTATCAATCAAATAAACGTTGTGACGAGCTTTTTAAGTGCATGGCGCGATCCAGTTTTTTGCTATACGACATGATTGCTGCCTTGCTGCGCCTTAACATAAAGCTTAGTTTATTATTTTTTTTACAAAAAATAAATTTTTTTGTAAAATTATCACATTCATTCGGCAGCTGAAGTCAAAAAATTTCAAAAAAACTTTTTCTATGTTTTCTTTGGACAAAAAATTGTTCTAACCATCTTGTAGAGTCTTTAGTTTTTTTGGTTTTTTTAACCTGCAAGAAGCTCGTCTCTATTTGGAGGACGTTCAATTTGATTTCAAAGTTCACAGGCTAGCTTAGAAGAGTGCCCAGTTTGGATTGAAAAATGTCTAATTTGGTTTAAAAGTGTCCAATTTGATTTGAAAAGTGTCCAATTCGTCGTGAAAATGGTACATGCAGCAGCGTAGAATTCTGGAATTCTGAAGAAATTGTCGAATGCATCTTTTGCATTGCCTTATTTCGAAAGCATCTCTCGCGAAATGTCGCTAGAAAAAGAGATAAGAGAAAAGTCTGGCGAGTATCGAGAATTTCATATACCAACTCAATCAGTTTCCTGCTGCGAACAGTGAAGTGTGCAGTCGTGCATTGTCATGGAGTGGAATTATACCTCTTCTGCTGATCATGCCGGGCAAATTCGATGCAGTTTTTGGTGCATTTTGTCTAGAACCTCATCGCTGCGATGATTTCGCTTACTGGCGGGAAGCTGCTAACCAAACAATCACCTTGACCTTTCTTTAGAGCAACGTTTGCTTTAAGAAATGCTTCAGAGCTTCGTCGTGGTCCAAAACATTGACCTGAAAGTCGTCGATTGTCGTGGCGAATCCATTTTCGTCCCACATCCTAATATGTTCCAGAAGAGGATAGTTTTTGTTGCCCAAAAAAAGCGAACGCACTTCGGGACGAGAGCATTGCTGATGTTCGGTCAACTCGTGCGGCACCCTTCTATCGAGCTTCTCACCTTCTTAGTTTTCTTCAGATGCCGTACTACGCTGCGCGGTCAACGTTTAGCTCTTTAGCACTTGTACTCGTGGATGTTATTGAGTTGGCATCTACCATCTCGGCTCTCGTGGGGCCGAACAACCACTTGCTATTGGGGTGAAAACCTGTTTCTATGTATACATATGTATCCATACCATATAGCTAATTATATGCGTATGCAAATATATATTTAGGTACGAGCTGGATATGTGTGGATATATGGCTGCACAAGAATCATGCAACACTCTAGCAACAGTAGCTGACCCTTATACCCAATGGTATACACCCACAGGAGCGTCAATGGACGGCAGGGAATCGCGCCGGGACCCCTCGCCTGGCCGATCGGCGCAGCCCGCTCCACGCATTGCAACAGTTCTCACCTCAATAGCAAGTGGTTCTTCAGCCCGTCGAAAGCGATTATCCGAGATTGCCATCAACCCATCGTTGAACATGCAATGGACGACTGCATCCCTACCAGGGCTGAGCGGAAATTTTAAAAAATTTCCCAGAAAACAGAAAACAGAAAAGCCAAAAACGCCAGAAAATCAGAAAACAGAAAACAGGCAATTTCAAAATAGTTATTTAAGTTGAACAAGTTGCTTGAATCTTACTTAAACAGGAAGCTTATTATTATAAAGGTCTAGAAATCGTAAAAATCACTCTAAGGGCATAAAATTTTCAAGAAGAGGACTCATCAACGTTTCAGATTACTTTATAAGGAAAACGACATTTAGCCATTTTTGACAGTTCCGTTTTCATTTTAATTCAAATTTTGTCTCAACGCTTTAGAACTGATAATGTTTAGCACTACCTGAGTGAAGGCTATTACAAATTGCTGCCAACAAAAGCCTTCAAGCTCACGAAATCGCTTCACAAAACGATAAATAACGTGAGGAAACAAATGAACCTATATACCCTCCTTCGGTTCAGGATCTGAGATTTACACATAGTGACAATAGGAGGTGGACAAAACTTAGATCGCGTCGAAAAAAACCGCCCGCGCAATCGATTCGGTCAGGTGTTCGCGGTGGAGCGCGCTTCCGCAACGCACTGTGGGGGCGACGCAGGACGAGGCGTCCGGCGCGATTGGATTCCAAAAATTTTGAAATTTTCTGTTTTCTGACCCAATTTTGCCCCATTTTCCCAGAAAACAGAAAACAGAAAAAACTCGTCCAAAATCGCCAGAAAATCAGAAAACAGAAAACAGAAATTCCGCCCAGCCCTGATCCCTACCAATTTCGTAATTGGAGTCTACAGCTGGGAGATTCTGAAGCCATATACGCGTGTTACGTTCGGGTGTGGAGTTGACACGCCATCTGTTGATGACCTTTCGAGTTGCTTCCTCAGTACAACGGCCAGAGTTTGAACATGTGAAGCAATTTCCCATTCTGACATCATCTTCGCAAGTGATTCGAAACCGTCGAAGAAATTGTGACCAAGATACGATGAGGATTTTGCACGATAGCGCGAAAAATGTGCTTTACTAAATGTGCATGACACAACTGTATTGGTTCAAGATTTTGTTTTGTTATCAATGCTGGAACATAGCAAGTTCGAGATGGGCCATTATATTTGCACCAAAATAATACTATGATCTTTGCTTTGAGGTATACCCGTTAAGAGTTCGGAGCGAAGCCAGGTTTCGTTCCGCTCCATCACATCACAGAACATACTCGGGCGTATGAAGAAGAACAATAGGCGTTGGATTTGGCGCACACGGCAACTCCCGAGACGAGCTGAGGCTAGCGATGTGCGAAACGGCGCATGAGAAGAGCTTGGATGATAGCCCCGATGCGATTCTGGCTGAAGTGTCTTCGAACTTATATGCAGTGCGTAGCAGCCCGCGCAACACTGTCGCCGACGTCGCCGACAACATCGTCGTCAAAGTATAAGGGGTCGTTTAGTTCCCGCCAATTTCAAATTCAAGTGCATTTAGGCGCGAAAATGTATGCACTCGGAAACCGGAACTTTTTATTGATCACTTTTTAGAGTATCATACAGTATTCTCGACTTTCGCAGGCTCCGAAAAAGGCGAAGACGCTGAAGCATCAGCCGAAATAAAGCCTATAACAATCTTGGACTACAGCTCATGAACAGCAACTGAACATCTGTAATCAAAATGTCAAAATTTGTCGAAAGTCGAAATTGGACGATCACTTTTTCTTTTCCGAAGCAAGTTCTGCATGTTTTCTCTAGATAATGTATTATATAATGGCCGCTTATACTCCGACGACGAGCGACGCGACGCCACGGATGGTGACCACATTGGTCGAGCGACGCGATCAACCAAGTTGGACACTATACATGCCATCAACAGTGTTACACGGGCTGGTACGCACTGCGTAGGGCCCGTGCAACACTGTTTATACTTCCGACGCCGAGCGACGCGACGGCGTGTATAGTGGCCAAATTGATATATCACATCGCACGATCGATGCGGCCACAGTACACGTCCCTCGGCGTCGAAGTATAAACGGGCCTAACACCCGCTCAACAGCATCTCTGAGTAAAACGTAGACCTAAACGAGGCCTAAGGGCCCGTCCAGAGCAGCATCTCGGTGCGTCGCGAAGAAATGATAAGTAATTATATCGATTGGGCAGCGCGAATAATCAATATAGCAGATTATCATTATGTAGCGCCGCGTCGCATGACTCACATCATTATTGCCGCCGCCGTTGATTTCGCGCTGACTCGGCGCCGGCAGAGACTGTCTGCGCTCTAGCCTTTCGCGACAGGGAGCCGCCAGAGCGCGGACCGAAGGCGGGAAAGCAGTAGGTCCCGTCTAGAAATACAGTAGCTCGCTGCTCCTTGTCTCTGCCGCTTGCCGCCAGCTAGACTGCAAGAGCGGCGTGACTCATAGTTTTCGTTACCCGCCGCCAGTCGCTCGCCGCAAAAGTGTGTTGAGGCCTTAAGAGAGTGTAGGCTACTTTAGAAGGGTGCGACAGATGAGGTAGAGAATCGAAAGTCGCTAGAAAATGTTATGTAAACGTTACCTACACGGACAAAGGGGCCTAAATGGTTCCGACGATGAACTAAGGCCATGCGAGGCGCTTGTTAATTTCCTTTAGTAGAACGAACAGAAGCTCTTCTAAGAAATACCGCACAATTAGCGTTCTTCTAACCTAGCGGTCTAAGCATCCTTTTTAGCAAATATTAGCGTTACTATGTTAAAAATTTAGAAATTTAAAAGCGTTCCTTCAAATTTGCTCCGCTAATCTTCACCTATGTAATCGTTAGGTAGGGAAAGCGAGGTACTAGGTGGATTTAGTTGCTCTCTATCTCTATTTTTGCTTCATAATCGCTTTTTGACGCTGCAAAGTCCTCATTTGTTTTAGTAGTTCCAGATATTTTTCAGTTATTTCACGCTTTATTAGCTTTATTTCTACAAAAGTGTTATAGTCGAGGATGTAGATGTGTACGGAGCGATCGAAGTCAGCCAGCATTCGCTCCGCCTGGCTGATGCTCGGTGTTGTGAGCACGATGCTGCCAGTGATGCGGAGAATGTGCAGCCGCCGACTGTCGACCTTCCCTCCCATGTGTTCCCATTCTAATTCGCGCTCACAACACCGAGCATTCCGCATGACGTTTTCGACGGTGGCGCTGAAGAGCTTCGGGGATATGGTGTCCCCCTGCCGAACCTCTCTCTTCACGTCGATGACGACGTCGTTGTAGAATGGTGAGATCTTGGTCGTGAAGCCACTGTACAGCTCTCGAAGAACTCTAATGTACTGAGTAGAACGCCCTGGGTGAGCAGGGCTTCCATGACCGCTTCAGTCTCGACGGAGTCGAATGCCTTCTTCAGGTCGATGAACGTAAGGCACAGCGGCAGCTTGTACTCTCGCGACACTTCGATGAGCTTCGCAATGGTGCGCAGGCGGTCGATCGTGCTGAATCCTCTCCGTAATTCTGCTCGTTCGCATTGTTGTCCTTCGTTCAGTGTTCTGTTGATCCTATTCAGGATGACTAGAGTGAACAGCTTGTAGACTACGGACAGCAGGCAGATCGGGCGATAGTTGCCAATGTCGTGCACGTCTCCTTTCTGGTACAGCAAGACGGTCCTGCTGGTCTTCCACTGAGATGGAACCTTGCACTCCGACAGGTAGCGTGTGAAGAGCCGTGCCAGGGTGTTGATGAGCGCTGGCGGGAGGTTCTTCAGGTGTTCGGGTCTGATCCTGTCGGGACCGGGTGCTGTACGCTTCTTCACCGATGAGATGGCATGTCGGTTCTCGGAAGGGAGAGCAGAGGGAACGACGTATCCATCCTGCGGAAGATGGCATGGGGGCAGGTGGACGTAGCTATCGAAGAGATCGGAGTAGAAGTCTTGGATGACCTTCTCCATGGTCCTTCTGAAAGAGGTGATGGTTCTGTCAGGATGTCGGAGAGTGTTCATCATGGTCTTGAAGTTGGCAAAGTTCCGTCGGGCGTTGCAATTGCTCAACCCTGCCTCTGCAGCTTCAGCAAACACTTCCGCCCTTCTCTCCTTGAGATATCTCCTCTCTACATAGCTAGAAGTCGTGGATGTCCTTCTCCACTGCCCTTCTGGAATCTGGAAGGGGTGAGGGTTCCGCCCGGTTGTCGGAGAACGGTCGTTTTCGTGTTCAAATTGTCGGGAGTTGCCAATGCTCGCACTCTGCTAGAGATCGGGGCGGGAGGGGAGACAAAGTGCTTTCGAGAATTGATGGCAGGCTTCTCAGGTGCTCAGGAATGACGTGAATTTCCCGACGTTCCCCGCCTCGTGAAAAAGACGACCCCCAGTCTGAGCTGCTCGATCACGTGCGCCAGCAAATGTAGCATATACCATCAGCGTTTGACGCCTTGCCATCGAGTCGCCGTTACCCCTCCTCCCTTCAGCCGGCGAATGTTCGGCGCTAAGCTCGCGCCTGCTTTCACACACTTACTCTATGGTTCCCTATTGAAATAATTATGGATTTTTTGCGACTTCGTCAACCCACGGACCGACGACGCCCGAGGGCATTCAGCCCGGACCCGGCCACCCTCATCCGTCTTTATGAGAACAGCAGCAGCAGCAGCAGCAGCACATCACATCACACACCCACAACGACGGCAATGTGGCTCTGCGTCTCCGAGATTCCCATCTACCCAAGTCTTCGAGGCCCTCCACACACGATGTAATTGAAATCGTGGCCGAGATCGATGGGTATTTTTTAGCTGGGCTGAACGTCTCCTTCATTCCCCTTGTGTGTTCATGGCACAAGGAAGCCCATCGTCTTTGTCCTTTGCTTCCGTGCTCGAGTGAACACTCCTTAAGCCATTACGGTTTTTGTTGGGCCGTCGAGGGCCGTCGAAAGAACCGGGTTAATGAGTTTTCTCGGCTTCGCGCCTGGACGTTTTGTGAGGAACCACATGGCCAACTGGTCCATCGGGAGAGCTGAAGCTGTCAGCGTCCCTGTACAGCCTGCTGTTCTCCTGATTCAGTGATAGACGACGCCTGCATTGCCAGAAGTTGTCATTAGGTTGTGGGGAAAGCTCTGTGAGCCTTCGAGGTTTATACACCATTTTCACGGCCAATTGGACACCACTTGAACCAAAGTGAACTCCTTTCAACAACAAAAAATCTTCGAATAAAGAGGAAATAATTTCAAGTAAAAATTAAAGTGAAAAATTGTCAACAAAATAATGGGTTCAGTTCGTTTCAAGTCATACTACACAGACACCCTTCTAAGCAGGTTTGACGATTTTGACATCAAACTGACTTCTTCCAAATCAAGGCAGCATCTTCCTGTAAAACCGAAGAGTTTTGAGACAGAATAATTTCTTTGTCCACGGAGGATGTAGTACGATTTTCTTGAATTTGAAAAAAATCTACCTGCCCTATTAAGTAAACACAGTGTTTCTTTTTTATAAAAACTCTTTTAGGGCACGTGTAGCGCAGTCGCAGGAGGCGCCGACTGGTGCGTGCACCCGACACCAGGTTCCTGGTTCGGATTTCCCGCCCAGGCCAACCAAGCGTTCCATCCCTCCGGGGTTGGTGAATTGGTGTCAAACTTTTCTGGGAAGTGTTAAGCGCTGATTTGTTCATCGGCTGGCCACCGCAAGTCATTGTATGGCCAAATACGCATTCAAGTCACCTCCACGACATCCCGTAGAAGTAGAATGCATGGCGCATCCCGAAAGGGATTGAGTAACGCCCTCCTTTATCCTTTATCCTATTTGGCACATAGCCAAGAAATAAATCAATAGAAGTTTAGGATCTTTCAGATTTCAGATGGGGGGGGGGGGGAGTTTAGCACTACACTATTCCATTTTCACAACTGCGGCAAAATTGGAAGTATTATACTCGTAGAAGTAGAATGCATGGCGCATCCCAAAAAGGATTGAATAGCGCCGCCCTTTATCCTTTTTTTAAAATAAAAATTCTATTGCTTAGACAAGCTATGGATTAGAAGGTGTTTTAGAGTGTAAGAAAGCAGCAATTTTAGAGCTAAAAGATGAGATCGCGCCGTGCAGTCGTATAGCTCGCTGCGATTTTTATTCGATTGATAGTTTTGTTGTTCTTACATATAGTGCGCGTCCTTGAGACACCTAAATAAATAAATAAATAAATAGTGTAAATGCAGGTTACATGAAGCAGAGAGGTGTAGAGATGTGTGTTTTAAAAAATAGTTTTTGCTCGATCGAGCAACGTCGATGGCGCAATGGCGTAGAGCGTTCCTGCCTGGCTAGCAGGTGGGGCGGGTTCGAGTCACGCCTGCAGCCAGATTTTTGGTCGCAACAAAACATCTTTATAAAAGCTCACAAACTCAATACCAGTCACTTTAGGCTTACAGAAAATAAAGTTTTTGCTAGTGTTTTTTGCTGTACTGTTGGTAACATTTCGACACAGTTAGAATTTTCGCCAGTAATCAAATTAAAATGTTGTCATTGAGGAGGAGTGCATGGCGTAGTCTCTTTTTTAAAATCTTATCGGATTCAGTCGAAATAGGCATCGTTCGAATCAGCACACTTTTGCCAATGGGCCACCAGTCGAGTTATTCCATCAGCGAAAAAATTAGGTGGTCGAGATTCGACAAAATCCACGAAAGCTGTTTTGGCTTGATCCTGATTGGTGAAGGTTTTACCAGCGGGAAAGTTTTGAAAATGTTTGAAAAGGTGGTAGTCGATTGCTGAGAGAATACGGCGGGCGAGGCAGAACTTCAACCCTTAATTCGATCAATTTTCGAACAGCGATTTGTAAAAGTGTGGACAAACGTTGTCCTGCAGAAGAATCGGGCCTCTTCTGTTGACAAATGCTGGCTGATGTCGACGAAATTTTGGTGAGTTCCGTCGATTTCCTTACAGTAGGACTGTGCTCCGATCGTTTGGCCTGATGCCAGAAAGTTGTGATGGATCACACCAGCCGCCGACTACCACATAGTGACCATTACCTTTTTTGGTGGAGGTTTGCCTTTGGAAAATGCCTAGAGGGTTCGTCGGCGTCCAACCACTCTCCTGAACGTCTCCTGTTATCCCACAGAATCCACTTTTCCTCACAAGTGATGGCTTGGTGCAATAGCCGGTCAGTTTTGTTGCGTAAAAGTAGAGAAGAACAAGTCTCGAAACGTGACAACTTTTGCCGCTCACTCAACTGTGGGGCACCCACTTTTCGAGCTTTTTCACCTTCCCAATGCGTTTCAAAGGCATCCGCAACAGCAGTTTTACTGACGTCTAGCTGTTCCGCGATCTCGTGAACTGTTTGGGATGGTTCAGCTTCCACCAGTTTCTTCATCCCGTCGTCCAGGTAGGCTCTAGGTCCATCGCTACGGGGGTCATCTTCGAGGCCGGAATCTCCGGTTCGAAATTGACTGAGCCACTGGCTCATAGTGCTTTCTCCAACACTATCAGCCCCTCCTCCCTCCCCCCCCCCCCATATGTACTTACTTGATCTGTCAAGCTGTTTCGGCTGCCGATTGTCTCAATTTGAAGTCAAAACGAAATATCGTTCGGAATTGCTCCTTCGACATACTTCAATAAGCCCTTCAAGAGCAGAAACCTAAAACAACGTTGAAACATAAGTTATTTAGTCAGATAGAGCGAAAAATTCTGTACAGAAAGCAGCATTAATGCTCAATGGAAGTTGAATTTTAACTTAGTAATAGTCGATGAAATATAGGAACACAAAAAGCTGAGAACTCTCCGGACAACCTAATAGAATAGGCAACTAATCAAAAAGAGTAGGTCTTCTGCTTTTGAACTAGGCGGGTGACTAGGGAATAAAATTTAGTACACTTTTGCATTTCAAGAGCGTAAAAACTGACACAGCTTTCCCTACAACCTAATAGGAACAAGTTGAGTGCATGGCGCAACCTCGAAGAACCGGAACGCTACGCTTGTTCATGCTTCGGTGCAGCAGACGGAGTGCTGCTCTTTTTGATAGCTCGCTGATGCCAGCCGAGACAAATTGCCGGTCGGCCGGCTGGCCGGCCTCGTGGCGAGGTTCCGCCGGTGCTCCGGCGAGAGGAGGACCGGAGGGGCGGGGCCGGCCGGCGGGTGCCGGCTGGGCAGGCGCCCAGCGGTCCTCGCCAAGCGTTTATGAACTCTTAACCTTTGTCTTCATCGTCGTCGTCGTCCGTCGTCGTCGTCTCCTCCTCCCGTCTGCTGGTCATCTTCTTCGCTTTTTTTGCCTTAAATTTAGCTTTTTGTTCAGTTTTCTTGCTGTGCCATGGTGAAGCCTATTACAGTGGACTGACTACCTTTTTGTTTTGAAGATTTTTGTAGATTTTTTGTATTTTTCTTAAAATTTAGTAAAAAATTTGGGTGAAAATCCGCTATCACGCAAAAAATCTGAACCTTTTACACTTATCTTGGGGTAAAACAGGTTTGGAGGGGGATCGTAGCGTAGTCGTAGGTGGCGCAGGCTGTCGCGTGCACCCGATACCAGGTTCCTGATTCGGATTTCCCGCCCAAGCAGACCAGACTTTCCATCCCTCCGGGCTCAGTGAAATGGTACCACAAACTTGTTCGGGAAGGATGTCTTGCTTTTGAATGCCTGGTGCAATCCTAATATAGCATTTTCACGTCAAAATGGGCACTATTACAAGCAAGCTTGATGCTTCTGAAATCAAATAGAACATCCAAATCAACACGAGTTTCTTCCACATTGAACAAGAAACTCTTCAAAAAGGTTAAAATAAATTTGTATTGAGGAAAATTTAAATGGACTTTCTCTGAAGTTCTAATTCGCCTACCCAATAAGTTGTAATTTTTTTCGAAGAAAATAATGGTTTGAAGCGCGTTTTAAAAAGCAGAAAGGCAGACATTGGTTAGTATCAAAAGAAGAAACTGCGCCATGCCCTCGTTCGCGAGACATCGCGATTTTTATTCGACTGATAGCGAAATTTCTGTTTGCATGTAGATTCACACTTGAAAGTGATATAACAACAACGCTTGTAAAGAAAACACACGGTCCCACTTTGATGCCCATGTAAGTAACATTTACACTACACTTTCAATTAAAAAACGCTGTGAGCTTTTCAAGTACATGGCTCATCTCTTTTTATTTTAATTTTAATTTATTATTTTTCTTAAGTTATCTTTCCGTAAAATTTTTACACTCATTCGGGCAACTGAAAAATTTCAGAGAAAATCATTCCATGTTTTCCCTGAACAAAGCTTTTTTTAAAAATTTTTATCAGCTTGTTGAGTATGTAGTTTATCCCGTATGAAGCTTGTTAAGCGGGTTTGCGGTGGTTCAATATTCGTTACATGTTCTTAACGTACACATACACGAGGCGTTGTTGAACGTTTTCGTTTTTTAGTTTGCGAAGGCGTTTTTACCTCAAACTTGGGTAATTAAACCACGCCGTAATTACATAAAATAAATTATATGACTACAATAACAATAAAATAATTATATTATATAACAATAAAACAATTATATTATGTGACACAATAACAATAACAATCACAAAAATTTAGTACTTAAAAATAAATGAAGCAATGAGATGACGATAATGTGTATTTTCTAGATGACTTTATAGTAAGTTTATGTTTTTTAAGCGCAAAAATCTGATAACGATAGGGTTAATTTTTTAATATAAAATCCTAAATATGATTGCTAGAAAGTCGCGGCACTAGTTTCGATTTGGAAGATCTTCACTTTTATTTTGAAAGCAACAATTATGCTTAGGAGAGTGTCCAATTTTGTTTGAAAAGTATCCAATTGAGCGTGGTAATGGTATAATAAATAAATAAATATATAAATTAGTAAATAATTCAATTCATTTTCTTGAAGCCTCAATTGGCTGGTACCGAGGACGTAAGCTGTTACAACGATGTTTTGTTGCGACCAAAAATTCTAGCACCACGCGGGACTCGAACCCGTACCTCCTTCTGAGCGGGCAGGAATGCTCTACGCCATTACACCACCGGCGCTGCTTGATCGAACGAAACATCCACACCTCGTGGGACCCATCAGCACTCACCCGTATATCGGGAGGATGAGCTGGCCGCTGACATCAGCATGAGACCAGTCAAGCTGAGGGTCTTGATAGAAGTAAATAAATAAATAAATAAATAAATAAATAAATAAATAAATAAATAATCATTGTTTTATTCTTCGTCGCTATAAGAGCGCCTTTTTGGGCCCCATAGCACGTTCTAAAAGGTTTGGTGGACGTCCAAAGGCTCCAAAAAAAACCAGCCTCTGTGAGCAGAGAACCCGTCGCGGCAGTTCGTCGGTCGGCTCACCGATGACCGCTGCGCACCTGTCAGGAGGCAAATCCCCTCTTCAACGGACATCTGTTTCACTTCAGACGTTTCTTCAGCCGCCTAGGCTGGACTCTAGAAACACCCTGTCACATCTCCGTGGAGAAAGAACGGGGAACATGACCGCTTGTCAGGCGTTCAACTAGGTGGTCCCTCGTCTTCAAACCTGAAAATTTCGAGTTCTTCTCATTGGATTATTGAGACGTTCCTCGTGAAGCGTCCGAAGCAGACGTATAGGAGACGAAAATGCCTTAGATGATAGCTATAGAGGTTAGGATAATGCTGTAGAGGTAGCCTCCTAGATCTAAAATAGTTCTAGTCGCGAATGAGGGCAGCATTTCTAGCTCGGAACGCGTCAGCCAATCAGGCCAGGCGGGTAGAATTGGCGCGCCGTTCAAGGAGGGCGTATATAGAGCCGTGTAAAGACTAGTTGGCACTCAAGGGTTTCCATTTTCCAATGCTGCACATATTCTCCCGACATGAACCATATAGAGTAAAGTATAAATAAATAAGTAAATAGAGCAAAGTCTCCCACAGCGACCGAAAATTTGACGAGTCCCACATGTCGCACACGATTTGTTAACAAACGACCTCGTTCTCGAGCTGCTTGAGAACGACAGGTGACCATCAACCCGTTGTCAATTTGGCTGGATGCTATTCTGTGCTAGAAGGCCGGTTCTGCTGCTGCATTCTGAATCAGGAAGGTGTACTGGGCTATTCTGGCACGCGTTGCGGCACCAGGGGAACTATGAAGGACTATCATTGAATGGACGCTAATTTCGTCGTTAATTCGTTTGCTTTTTGCTTCACCTTGGATTCTTCAGTAGTTTTATACACTGGGTCATACTGCGGGTCATTGATAATCGATGAGGCATTTAATCAATATCGATCGATATCAAGGAAAAGAAAGTTTGCCGATTTTTAAAGAGCGTTATAACCTGAATATGATAAACTACTTCACTTCTTAGCTAGTAGGCTGTATGAAGAAGGTGAAAATAATAGCAACCGGATCCATCAGCCCTCTGGAGATAAGCCACGTATTTGATTTTCGGCTAATTTCGTAAAATATTGCTATATTCCAGTATGACTTGCACCGCTCTGCTGCTTACGGGTATTATTCCATATTTACTGAAGAGTTTCACGCTTCTGGTAGTCTCTCAGCGGTGTCGAGACCAATATTGATTACTGAGTCCATCGTCACCCTGACCACTTACCCACTGCGCCACATGTGCTGATCCTTGACGGATTCGAGAGTACTCCGAATTGGTTTTTAATCGCGAAGAATGGACAATAACCGAAGGCGTTTTTAGGGGAATTTATAGATCTTTCAGCTGAAGAGCGTGTGGCACAGTCGAATGAGGTTACAGCTGTCGCGTGCACCCGATACCAGGTTCCTGGTTCGGATTTCCCGCCCAGGTCAACCAAGCCCTCCATACCTCCGGAGTCGTTGAATTGGTACCGGACTTGTCTGGTAAGGATAAAGCGCCGACTTGTTCGCTGGCCTCCGTAAGCCATTGCATGGCCAAACACGCATTCAAATCGCCTCCACGACATCCCGTAGAAGTAGAATGCGTGGCGCATCCCGATAAATTAAGGATTTCTGCCCACTGGAGACTGGTTATCCTTGGAGGTTCAACAGGATTCCACTCTACGCGACCGCTTGAGTTTTAATTTTATTTAATTATTTATTTATTCATAGGCACCTCAAGGGCGCTCATAAAACAGGCTAATAATGAGCACAACAATCATGAGCAGCTTCAATTGAATTATACAAGTCAACAAAATAAAGCTTAATGTCAATATGCCACACAGTTTTGTTTTTTGGTTGATTTGCACACCATATTACAGGCCGGCGTTCGTTACGGGACCGCCGCACCCACCACAAGTTCAACTGCAGCTCACCGCCAGCTGTTTCTGAGTCTTCCGTGTTTCAGCCTGGCTCCATTGTCATGTACACAACCGTCCCTTATGTGAAATGCTGTTATTTAAATAGTCCTCCCCCGTCCCCCTTCCAACGTCGTGGTCCCCCTTGCTACATAAAGTTGCCTTTCCACGCTCATGGCACGACAATGGTGAGCGCGACATCTGTCACATCTCCTAAACCCGCAGGCTTTATCTCCCTTACTGGTCCACTAATGGATCCCCTAGCTGGCCCTTTTATGGCGGAAATTCTGTTATTTATTGGGATGTGCCACGCATCCCACTTCTACGGAAGTCATGAAGACGACTTGAATGCGTATTTGGCCATACAATGGCTTACAGAGGCCAGCGAACAAGTCAGCGCTTTACCCTTATGCTAGGCTTATGACAGCCTTCCGAACTTGCTGTCTTCTAACGTCAGCAGCAGCAGGTTTCAAGCAGGTTTCGGTGAGAAGGTTCAAGCAGCGCGGCCGCCGCTCTCGGCTGACTGCGAGTGAAATCAAATTCCCGGGTAATGTGACTCTTTGGCAGAAAAAAAAAACGAAGACGACGAACGGAGTCAGCAGCAAGGTGCTCGCGAAATTGTCGACCTCCGCACGGAACGGCGCTGCCAGTAAATCACGAAGGATCTCGCTCGCTCCTACAACTTTACGACGTTGGCTCGGCGCCAGACCTGATAGACCGCTCGATGAGGTGGAATGGACGAGAGGAAAAAATGCTTTCGTTGGGCGTAGGCTTAGGCTTACTTTGAGCTTGAAGGATATCTTCTTAATTACCTCATCCGCCAGCCATAATATTCCATTCTATCGGCTTCTAGGGGGCGGTTGAAATTGTCCATCGGCCAGTATAAAGGATAAAGGACGGCGTTATTCAATCCTCTTTGGGATGTGCCACGCATTCTACTTCTACGGGATGTCGTGGAGGCGACATGAATGCGTATTTAGCCATACAATCACTTGCGGTGGCTAGCCGATGAATAAGTCAGCGCTCTATCCTTCCCAGACATGTCTGGTACCAATTCACCGACTCCGGAGGGATGGAAGGCTTGGTTGCCCAGGGCGGAAAATCTGAACCAGGAACCTGGTATCGGGTGCACGCGACAGTCGCGCCTCCTCCAACTGCGCTACACGCGCCCTAGAACGCCCTGGGAGCTTGAAGGATATCTTCTTAATTATCTCTCCTCCCTTCTAGGGGTTGGTTGAAACTGTCCATCGGCCAGTATATTCACGAAATTCTACCGCCTGTTCTCAAATGCTGATTAGATATGAGTCGATGTGACGCGGTAGCGCAGTCGGAGGGGGAACGGACTGTCGCGTGCATCCAATACCAAGTTCCTGGTTTGGATTTCCCGGCCAGGACGTCCAACCCTTCCAATCCTCCGGAGGTTATTGAATTGGTACTGGGCTTGTCTGGGAAGGATAAAGCACCAATTGTTGTTCATCCGCTGGCGAAATATCGCCTTCACGACATCCCGGAGAAGTAGAATGCGTGGCGCATCCCAAAATGGATCCGATAACGCTACGTTCGTTATCCTTTATCCTTCAAACAAAGGCTGGTCTTGCTAGGCAGTAAATTTTCTCGTGATAGAAGAGGTATAAGTGCATTTATTTCTTAAAATATAGATTATTATTATAGATTATTATAAAGTAAAATCCAAATTTTCAATAGAAAATTCAATGTTCTCAGTATGATCAGAAAGGTCGAATTCAAATTGTTTTGGGAAGCACAAACGCTGACTTGTCCACCGGTTGGTCACCGCAAGTCATTATATAGGCCATACGCATTCAGTTTCTCTGAACAACGCCCACGAGAAGTAGAATGCGTGGCGCATACCACAGGGAAGATGTATGAGCTTACCTCCATCGTTTCATCCTTATCAACTAATTTTTTTAATGGATTGCTCAGCTGTTGTGAAGCCTATCTAGTGCCACCACATTCGTGCGATTACTAGCTTAATTTAATGAATACGCCAATTCCGAGCAAAAATCCGTAATATTGATCAATATTGATTGACCGGTTGATACTAACCCTTTTTCTGTTGGGGTTTGCGAAGTATGAAACCTGCTGTTGCTCTCTAGTCTCCTTCAACGTAATTATTATTCTTTCACTGTTAAAATGTATTTATTTATCTATTTATTTCACGTTAATCAAATATCGCGCTTTGAAAAACGAACTGTTAGCAGATATGTAGTGCAGCTAAAACAAGTGTACGCAAATTGATCTAAATTTCTGATACTCTTGACATTAGATAACAAAAAAGAAAAAATTAAATAACAAAAAATTATGTTAATTTTGATGTTTTATTTATTTACTGTTGCTATTTTGTTATATCATGTTCATTGTTATTGAAATTTATTCTAACTAGTGCATTCTCTGTGTAAATTTTGTTTACATGCGTAAAAGTATGGAAACAGAGAAAAAATCAGAAGTAGTACAAATTACTGTAGTTGTAATGCATTGTACGGTACTATTCGTTAATGCGGCCTACATGGGAAGGCGGGGACACATCGACCATCAGACATCGCAAGCGTGCCACCAGTCGATCAGGGAATCGACCGAAGGCTCTCTGGATACCCACCCATTCGATGCGGCCTGATTGGTTTTGTATGCTCCAATCTTCCCATGTAGGCCATATTAACGACTAGTTTAGTACCATTGATTAAGGCAAAAACCTCTTCAGAGGGCACGATGAGCTCTTGAATCCTCCACTACACCTTTTGATTACCTAGCCTTCAAACGCTCTTTGTTATTCCAGGAAGGCCCATGGAAACCGTGGCTGTCTTCTTCTCTGGCGGAATCGAGCCCCGTGTCAAAGGGATGCCAAGAGTTTACCGGCAGCCACAATTAATAATAAAAAATTGGCTGAAAAATGGTCGATTAGAGAAGAGCTATGACAGTGATCGCTACCCGAGGCCCATAGAACATGTGGAAGAGCAGGCGTTCTCCACAGCTTGACAGAATCGTCATAAATTTTGGAGGAGAGATAGAGATAGAGATCGATGGATTAATCCCGACTATTCTCGTTCCAGTCCATCGAAACTAGAGAGAGAAGGTACTCTTGGTTGACCTGCTCGGAATCCGAACCAAGAACCTCGTTAGGGGTGCTCTCTAAGGAAGGCGTCTTGTACGATTCCGCTACCGCACCATCAGTTTCGTTACTAGCGTAGGTGCTGAGTGTAGATGGCTCCACGCAACTGAGAAAAGAGATTTGAGGGTTTCTATCGATTGGTATTGATTGATATTGATTAGATTGTTTAGGATTTCACTGATCCGCGAGCGATAGTGTAGTACCGCTAGGGATCTAGCTCTACAGGTGCACCAGAATAAAAAAAGGAAGACAAAATGGTGCTGCGTTTACCGCGTTGTGTACCACAGTTGCTCAGTGGGAAAGCAGTGAAATCGTTGGAGAAGGACAATGCTCACAGGGATGCGCCATGCATCGAAAACATATTTTCGGTACAAGTCGATAATTTGGCCTACGTGGGGAAGGGCCGGGGATGGCTTATGCGTTCGGAGATGCTATTAGGTTGTAACGAATTAAATGGCACTGGCTCGCGCCATTTTTGGCGCGTCTTTACGCGTTTGATCAAGAACAAACCGTAACATGTGGCATACCGTTTAGAAGCGCAAACTTTGCTCTACCGGCGTGTACAAAATTTTCTATGTAAAAGTGGGAAAACTTTAGAGTTTTATTGACTTTTTTGCAGATGGACAAAAGGGTAATCCGAGGCATTTACTTGTATGAATTCAAGCTGGGCACTACAGCTGAGGAGGCGGATGAGAAGATCAACGCCGCATTCGGTCAAGGATGTTCCACAATTCGGACGGCGTATCGTTGGTATCAGAAGTTCCGGAATGGAGATGAGAGCTTGGAAGAACATGAAGGTCGTGGGAGGCATAGTGATGTTGATGAGGACAAGCTGAGAGATGTGGTAGAGGAGGATCCACACAAAGGTACCAGGGAGATACGAAGGTTCTTGGCGTCAGTCAGAACACAGCTGCCCGGCATCTGAAGGAAATTGGAAAGTCCAAAAAGCTGGAAAGATGGGTGCCTCACGAGCCGTCTGAGGAGCAAAGAAACCGACGATATGAGATCTCGTCCGCACTGCTTCTACGGAACGAAACGGACCCATTCCTTGATCGCATCGCAACCTGTGACGAGGAATGGATAATGTACGGCAACAGGCGACGATCGGCACAGTGGGTGGACAGCGATGAGGGCCCCAAGGTTTTTGCGAAGCCGGAATTGCACCAAAAGAAAATAATGCTGACAGTATGGTGGTGTTCGCTGGGAATTATTCACCACAGCTTCCTCCCTCCCGGTGAATCCATCACGGCAGAGAAGTACTGCATTCAAATTGAAGAAATGATGAAAAAGTTGAAGGATATCCGGCCGGTCTTTGTAAACCGAAGGCGAGTACTCCTTCTGCACGACAATGCTCGCCTCCATGTAGCACGAATGACGTTGCAGAAATTGAATGAGCTGAGCATTGGAACTCTACCACATCCTCCGTTTTCTCCCGACCTCTCCCCAACAGACTACCATTTCTTCAAGCATCTTGGCGACTTCTTGGTAGGGAAAGTATCCAAATACCAACAGGATGCCGAAAGTGACTTCGAAGATTTCGTCAATTCCAGAACTTCTGATTTTTATGCTACTGGGATAGAAAAGTTTGTGTCACGTTGGCAAAGATGTGTGGAATCAGAAGGTTTTTCTTTCGATTAATAAACTTGCCTACAAGCCGAGATATTAACTGTTTAAATTTACAGTGGTTCAGCGCCATTTATTTCGTTACAACCTAATATTTTTGTGAATGATTTAAATTGAAGCTGTGAGACTGTGCATAACGACGTTCCGTGCCATGTTCCTTATGTTCTTTACGCACCTTAGATCTTGATGTTATGTGGCACAGACAAAGAAGGTCACCATAGCTCCGCGGTCAGCGATGTTGTGCCAAACCAGCCCAGAGAGGGGAAACTGCTATCGTTTCTAACGCTCATCTTACAAACTTTGGTGGTATCACATAGTAGGGAAACTGAGGCTCGTGGGCTCGATAGCTCAGAGTTGGGTCTGGTCACAATTCTTCTGATGGTGGTTGCGCAGCAGAGCAGTCTGTGCTGTGTAGCATGGGCGTGCCACCCAGGGAAGGGTTGTATAGTCGATGGCCTGGACGGCTGGAAGCGTACGTACAGTGCTCTGATTGGTTCGTTCCTTCCTTCGTTCCCATGTAGGCCAGATTGTCGACTTCTATATACTTTCTTCCCGATACTAAAGGAAAATGTTTTTAAAGTATCAACGATGCATTTGAAAAGATGTCTTGCCTAACGTACACGTCGTAGCGCAGTCAGTGGAGACGTTGGCTGTCGTTTACGCCTCATGTAGGCCGCATTAGCGACATCACCCGAACCAATGTAGGTGAATTGTTGTCTGATTTGTCTTGGTAGAGGAATGTGCACTGCCTTCTCCATTAGGCGGCCATCACAAGTTACTGTACTCAATTAATGCACGTTCAAATCGATTCTACAAAAAAAACTGTATGATGTCCCGCAAAAGCATAACGCGTGGCGCATTCATGAAGGGAATTATTTACGCCGCACTTTGTACGTTTATTCTACATATTGAGTGAAGATTGAAAGCTTATTTCAGTTGATCGTGACCCACTTCGTATTCCTGCATGGGTTTTTATTTTATTTTTCTAAACTTCTTTACATCTGAGCGTTGAAATTGCTTTTGATTCTTCCAATTCTTGTTACCTATACTGTGGTCATCCACGACTCTAAATAATGCAGAAGATAGAACTAGAACGCACGGCTTAACCGTGATGCAGTGCATAACGCGTTTATGAGTTTTTATATTTGATTTTGCGCAATTTTGTCGAATTTTTGCGGCAAGAAAATTCTTCTTATGGATTCCAACGTCAGCCGACATTACAGTCATACTGTGTATGAATAAATCAGTCGCATCTTCAGAAAGCAGCTTCGCGGTGCGACTCATCTTATCTAACACTCAGAAGTTTGTAATATTACCATTTTCACTTTGAATTGGACACTTTTCAAATCAAATTGGTCTCTTTTCACGTCAAATTGGACACTCTTCCAAGCTAGCCAAACCGATCTCTTCCATATCAAAATGGGCTTCTTCTACATTAAATCAGAGAGTCTCCAAAAGTGTTAGAATAAGCTGTCACAACGATGTTTTGTTGCGATCAAAACTTGTAGCGCCAGGCAGGACTCGAACCCGCACCTCCCTCTGACCGGGCGGGAATTCTCTACGCCATTACACCACCGGCGACGTTTGATCGAACGCAACATCCACACCTCGTGGGACCGATCAGCGCTCACCCGCATCCGGGCGGGTGAGCGATCAAACAGCGCAGGTGGTTAATGGCGTAGAGCATTCCCGCCCGGTCAGAGGGAGATGCGGGTTCGAGTCCCGCCTGGCGCTAGAAGTTTTGATCGCAACAAAACATCGTTGTGACAGCTTATACCTCGGTACCAGCCACTTGAGGCTTAAAGAAACTGATTTGAATGTTAGAATAATTTCTTGTTCAAGGAAAATTTTAATATAACTTTCTTTGAAGTTTTAATTTACTTTCCAATAAGAAAACATATAATTTGGAATTTAATAAAAATTTTATTTTTTTGAGAAAAAACAATGACTTAAAGCTTGTTTTAAAGAGCAGGATGGCGGTCATTTTCTGTTGCCAAAACAGATATTGCGCCATGCCCGGTCCGAAACTTCGCGATTTTTATTCGATTGACAGCGGAATTTCGGTTTGCATGCAGATTCACACCTGCAAGCGGTGCAACATAGACAATTGTAAAAAACACACATATCCTAACTTTCCTACTGCATGTAAGCAGCATTTACACTATCAATCAAATAAACGTTGTGTTTAACTTTTTGAGTGCATGGCGCGATTCAGTCGTTTGATACACGACATGAATGCTGCCTTGCTACGCCTTAACACAAAATTTAATTTATTATTCTTTTTTTTCGAAAAGTAAGAATTTTATCAAATTATTTCACTCATTCGGCAGCTAAAGTAAAAAAAAAATTCAAGAAACGTTATATAAGTTTCCCTTAGACAAAAAAAATTATTCTAACTATCTTGGAAAGTCTTTAGTTCAATCTGTAAGAAGCTTGTTTCAATTTGGAAGACGTTCCATTTGATTTCAAAATTTATAGGCCAGCTTAGAAGAGTGTCCAATTCGACGTGAAAAGTGCCCAATTTGGTTTGAAAAGTGTCCAAATTGATGAGAAAATGGTATATAACAAAGTGAAAGCATAGCACATAAAGTTACAATTTTCTACCTCAAAGTGGTTTATTTCGCCACTAATTTTCATACGAACCATTTCCCCGAGAACACTTCCCAGATGGTTCATCAGTGAAGAGGAAGGTGTTGTAATTTTTTGAATGTGCAAAATTATTAAGTTTAATTTAGCAAAGGGCGCGTGTAGCGCAGTCGGAGGAGGCGCGACTGTCGCGTGCACCCGATACCAGGTTCCTGGCTCGGATTTCCCGCCCAGGCCAACCAAGCCTTCCATTCCTCCGGGGTCGGTGAATTGGTAGCAGACGTGTTTAGGAAGGATAAAGCGCTGACTTGTTCATCGGCTGGCCACCGCAAGTCATTGTATGGCCAAATACGCATTGTAATCGCTTCCACGATATCCCGTAGAAGTAGAATACGTGGCGCATCCCAGAAGGGATTGAATAACGCCGTCCTTTATCCTTTATCCTTTAATTCAGCAAAATTGAGGGTTTTTAGACGAAAAAAATATTTTTTCTATATTATAGTTTTATAATTTATTCATAATTTGATCCGCTAAGAGCTGTCGATCGGCTCCATTGCAGAAATGAGTCATAAATTGATCATAAAAAGGGACAATCAGGGGATTAATAGGGGAGGTGAAGGGGAAATAGCCATAAAATAGCGGAAGATACACAGACGTCTTCTACGTACCTGGGGATTCAGAAGACTGGTGAAGATGTCGTCCAATGGCGTGGGGATTCAGATGATCGTCGACGGAAGGCGTTCTCGGCGGGAGAGCACAACCAGTATCGATTGACTCTATCGATTTTATCACAGATACAGCTTACCAGATGGGAGTTATATATGCTATTATAATCGTCGGCGAAAATCCTACAGTGTAGTAGAAGGCATCAATATCGATCGCTATTATCAAATTCTCTCAGATTTAACCAATCAGGGTGGGAGTCAAGTGATTGTGATCGTCGACGGAAGGCATTCACAGCCGGTAGGAATGCAATCGGTGTCGATCGATATTATCGTTGTTCTCTGGAAATTTTTATTGGGAGGCAAATATCGATGGATTTTATCGATCTCCTGACCGATGATTTCGGGTTTCTCCCAGATCTAGCTGGTCGGCGTAGCAGACACGCTGATATTTTGACCTACGGAGTGTGTTCACATCAGGTGAAAAAATTTCAATGGGAGGCCAATATCGATCGATACTGATGATGATGGTAAGCTTGGCACATTCTAGAGCAGCTTTACGTTTCCTTGCCAATGCTTTTTGTTATGCTTTACTTTTCACTTGAAATTTACATAATTCGGTTTCTTCGCTTTCGCCAGCTGCGACTTGGGATAGCTGGCTTGTTATTTTTAATCACTTTTTTGGTACTAGTCGCTAATGTGGCCTACAGTGTGCCCGTCAATCGGAATCGATCAGAGCACCTACAAAAGGCACGTACACGTTCTCACGTCCTCTCTGGAAGGCATGCCTATTTCATGCAGTCTGATTGGTCGGGTGCGTGCCCATTCCTACGTAGGCCACAGCAACGACAAGTACCTTCGTTTTTCATTTCAGTCGCTCGTTAGAAGTCGTTTAGCGCAGTCAACGCACTTCGCGTTAATAATTTCTTAAAAAATAATTTTTACATCCGACTCTGGTTGTCGGTAGGTTTGGTTCTCGCTCAAGGCAGTTGAACGCTACACATTTCGGGACTGGTGAATTTGAGAAGGCTTTACTGTTAGTAAAGGTCCTTTGACTTCACAAATAACACGCTAAGGTGCTGAAAAAAGGTCATCATGATATCCTCCAGGAGCGGAGTGCATGGCGTATCCCAGAAGTAGTTCGACTCACGACATTCTCTCGTTTTCGCTCTTCGTCTGGCTCATTCTACACTGCTTAGCTGGCTCATACCAGCTACTACTTCCAGCCACAGTCGTTCTTCACGGCTCTCCATTCCAGGCGTTGTATGGACATGCGGCCGCTTCCACCGCGTGAGCAGTGGAGCTCATGGGCGGACTTCATCATGAGCTGTATCGGCTACGCGATCGGACTCGGAAACGTGTGGCGATTCCCCTACCTCTGCTATCAGAACGGCGGCGGTGAGTCCGACTAGAAGAGCAGAATCACTTGCTTTAATTCGCTTATTTGCACCCTTTTGTAAGAATTTTCATCAGTTTTGCCATTAGCTGTTAGGGCCTCCTCAGCCAGGCTGCTCTTCTCCTATTCCTTTTTTGAGGCGATTAATAAAGGATGAATGGGTTATTGGCGGACGGAAATGTTATTAGAAGCAGATGGCGTTTTGCAAGAGCGGATCCGATACGCATGGTCATTTCCTGGAGAACGTCGTGAGCCAGAAGCAGTTGCAGACAGCTTTGAAACAGCTCAGATTTTTCCTTTAAAAGTCAAACCAATGGGTGGCGTCCAGTTGAAGGGAGTTGCAAAGAAGAAATTCAAAAAAAAATGTAAAAAGAGAAATCGTACGGTTTTTCCATCGATGCTTGCATTTTGGCTCTGCACTGCACAAACTCTATAGAAAAGTGGTATAATTTGCTTAGAATGTTTCTTTAATTCTTCTCCTGGGATACGCCATGCATCCTATTCCGGCATAACTTCGTGGCTAGATTTTGAATTAATAGCTGTTATTGAAACTGGGCGTTTTAGAAATTACAGCCTTTTTGAAATCGCAGTAGTTCTTCACGAAATTCTGCAATTGGTGGTGTTGTATGTATTAGGTTGTCCCATAAGTCTTCGCCGTTTTTTTCAACGATTCACTGCAGATTTCGCCGGCGGTCTCTTGCATAGCGCTGCACAGCTTTCGGAAGAGAATGATTTGCTCTATCAGAGCATGTATTGCTTTTCTTGTTTCATCATGAATTTTGTCAATTTTTAGGTCGTTGAAGTGAAAAGTGAAAAAGTGAAAAAGTAGCCGTTTGTGCACTTGTTCTCTCCGCTTAGGTTTGTGATTTTTTGCGCAGTTTTTTAAAACATTTGGAAGACAATGTTCTGTACTACAAGAATATGTGTTGGTCCTATTTTCTCACTTGCCCTTTATTGATTTTTAGTCCATCAAATTGGGAATTCCGACTTTTCCGTCCGAATTTTTACCAAAACTCCGGTTCTGTGGTTGGACTTTTTTGCTTGCTGTCATATGTCGCTTGGAAGAGGATGTCTTGCTCAGTAAGAATCTGTGTTGCGTTTATTGGCTCACGCAGATTTCTGTCGAATATCAGCAACTGAAGAAGGAGAGGGAGTTGTTGGTGAAGACGATTTTTCTCTTTTTGGCATTTTGTTGATATTCAATAGAAATCAATAAAGGCGACACATATTCTTATAGAGCAAGACATTCTCTTTCGAATGACGTATAACACCAACCCAAAAAGTCCAACCACAGAGCAGGAGCTGTCGGCAAAAATAACCATCATCCTTCGGACGTCCCACCATAACCATCATCCTTTGATGACCTAGAAATCAATAAAGGGCAAGTGAGCAAATAGCGCTAACACACATTCTTGTAGTACAGATCATTGTCTTCCAAGTGCTGTAAAAACTGCGCAAAAATTACAAACCTAAGCGGAGAGAACAAGTGCGCAAATGGCTACTTTTTCACTTTTCACTTCAACGACCTAAAAATTGACAAAATTCATAATGAAACAAGAAATGCAATACATGCTCTGATAGAGCAAATCATTCTCTTTCGAAAGCTGTGCAGCGCTTTGCAAGAGACCGCCGGCGAAATCTGCAGTGAATCGTTGAAAAAAAAAACGGCGAAGACTTATGGGACAACCTAATATAATGTTAAACCGATTGAGAAACCTGCGCAATGTACGATGTACCGAGCATTTTCTAGCTTTGCCTTTCTGACTCGGTTCTCCCGCCGCAAATCGTTCTGAGGTCGGTTCTGCGACAGGAATCAAATAGGGCTCGCACCACCATCAAGCGTAGGGTTCGATTTGTGACAGAAATTTTCGAACCGCGCCCTCCTTTTGTAGCACGTTGGATACACCCACCTTATCCGTAGCACCACTCTGTTTTTTGTCTATTTTTTCATCCTTTCGGTGATTTTTTTAACCCCACGCTGTCCACGTGCAACTTCGACATTTTGGAGACTCGCGCGTAGTTTTGTTGGTTGAAGGAGACATTTTATGAGCACGGCACTGAGTCCTATACAAATTTGAATGCTGATAATTGTAAGAGTGAGAATGGAAATTTTCTGGGAGCAGTATTCGAACCAACAGGACGGTTTCAGTTTTTTTCTTCGAATTTTGCATAATGCGACACATTCCACTACCCACGGAAGTAACATATTTCACTGTGTTCTGTACAGTTTTGATGAACATTGGTAATGGTAACGTGAGTGCTTTTTAAAAGAATTTTTTTGCAGTGTACAAAGGCTTTCTGAATAGTTCTTCGAACTGAATACGAAGTTGTAACCGCTGTCCTGGGGCGCGTGTAGCGCAGTTGGAAGACGTGCCGTCTGTCGCAACTGCCGTTTGTTCGGATTTCCCGCTCAGGCCAACCAATCTTCCATCGCTCAGGGTTCGATACATTGGTACCAGACCTATCTGGGAAGAATAAAGCCTCCAATTGTTCATCAGCTGGCCACCGCAAGTCATTGTATGGGCAAATATGCATTCAAGCCGCCTCCTCGACATCCCGGAGAATTAGAATTCGTGTAAAATGGAAAAATAAAATACTATAAGCAATTAATGTCAAATTTTTGTTGAGCACAGTTCTAAAAATGTCGTTTATTTAGCTAAAAAAATGTGTCCGTAAAAAATGTAAAAAATTTAATCTGTTTTTGCCGTTTCGAATAATGGCCTTGGAAATGCTTATATTTTAATGGATTTACCGTCATAATTCAGAATTCTATCGAAGAAATCTTATTTTAAAATTTAATTTTATTATATTCAGTTCTATGCTCATAAAATGCCTCTTTCAGTGGTCAAAGTGGCATCCGGAAAGGGATTGAGTAACGCCATCCTTTATTTTTTATCCTTCGACCAAATACTTGACCTGCTACGGTAGTAAAATTTTTCTAGGAGGAAAAATTAGAAGGCAAAACTGAATTTATTTTTTAAAATTTTGAGCAATGATTTTTTTTATAGAGTCAAAACTAAGTCTTCAACAAAAAAATTTAGGATCCTCGGTATGATTAAGGAGGCGGTATTCAAAGGCGTACTTTTTCATGAAAACAAAATGTTGTACTGTTTGTAGCAGACGAATTATAGATGTGAAATTTTACCACATGAAATTCCACGTTTAATACATAGTAAAAAAATCAAAAATTCCTGCAACGATCGTTTACTTGGTGAGATGCTTAGATTTTTATCCCTTTTTCGAAAAAATGAAGAATCGATCTCCTGATTAGGTCAAAGATCACAGCTCATTTTTTGCCGAATAATAAACAGAATCTAAAATTTTACGCACATTTTCAGCTTTCAATGTTGCGCCCCGTTCGGGTGGAAAAAGATTACTTACCTGACACGTCAAGTCTGATTACCACTACGTGATCGATTCGAAGATCGCTCCAAAAAATCGTTGAACACCATAAAATTCTCGTAAATCTTAAAACAGCACTAAAATAGAATAAGCAATTAATGTCAAATTTTTGTTGAGCACCGTTCTAAAAATGTCGTTTATTTAGCTAAAAAAATGTGTCCGTAAAAAATGTAAAAAATTTAATCTGTTTTTGCCGTTTCGAATAATGCCCTTGGAAATGCTTATATTTTAATGGTTTTACCGTCATAATTCAGAATTTTATCGAAGAAATCTTATTTTAAAATTTGATTTTATTATATTCAGTTCTATGCTCATAAAATGCCTCTTTCAGTGGTCAAAAATCTCCATAATGTCGACGCCATACCTAAAAAGAACAACTTAGTAATAAAAGATGAAAAATATGAGATATAATAGAAGCGAAATTGTAAGAGATAAAAAATATAAGAAAAAGAAAAAGAAAATAGAAAGTTTGGAAAGTACAATATAAAAATTACAATAATATTGATATAAAGTAGATAATAGAAAAATATAAAATAAAATTGTAAGAGAAAAAATTACCTAAGAAGCCAAAAAATCGAAGCAGGTCGGCTTCATCAATCAAGGGATAAGAGTAAGAAAATCCCTTAGGGGATGCGGGCATATTCACGAGGGATGCTCTATTTAGCAGTAAACCGGAGAATGGGTTGGTAAGGTATTTGATAAATGGCCCATCGTGGGTAGGTTTCCACCTTCTACCTCGCATACTCCCTGATTTAGGCGCTGACCTGCCTAGTCCCTGGTGTATTCTATTCATATGGGATGTCGTGAAGGCAGTTCGAATGCGTACAACACGTCATATACAGTGAGAAGACGTCATCGCCTTCCGTGAGAAGGGCCAACACACCCTACCCGACGTAGCCGTCTGACCCGCAGACGTCCAGCCGCTGTTGGCTACCTACCGACAGATGGCCTCCTTCAGCTGTTGTTCTCGCGCGGTGCCACACAAATTGCGTAACATTAGGGCCGATAGCTGATGGTTAGAGCTAGCTTCCCTCGTGACCCCTCGAACAAAGGGACCATTACTATTACTGCCGGTTGGACTCATGCAGCTCAACTCCTAACCGACCCAGAGGTGGGCTAGCCACGGCTGGTTGCCACCGCAACGTGCTCGTAATAAATCAGGGTCATAAGCTGCCCCCCGTAAAAACACCGACGGAATGGACAGACGAGCGTCCGCAATTACATTACACTCCAACCGTCATATTTCACGCCAGTGTCGACGAAGGAGTCTTTCGGCCTCGGTCTACCAACATCATGGTGTAAGGAAGCTGTAGCTCTAGTTCACCTGTACCATACTGCTTTCGAGTCGCTAAAACCTAAGGTGGGCATCCCAGGCCCGGATTCATCAACAATTAAACCCGTGGGTATGCGGGGTGTAAGGGTAGAGATAAGATAAGAGTCAGGTGGAGATAAGGTAAGAGTCAGAGATGCAGGCTTCATCGTGGGTATCTCTACCCCTATACCCGCCGGTTAGTCGTTGATGAATTGAATTCTGCTCCCGAAAAACACCTCGTGGACCTGGCAAAGCGAATTACAGATCAGTCTAAAATTTGTAATAAAACGTGACGGAGATCAAACAAAAATGTAGGCGTTGCAAAATTAATCGCCGAAACGGATCACTTACTTCAAACTGCAATAACTCAACCTAAGCACAACTTTATTAATCGAAGTAAAAACCGCCAGAATGTATGTATCTTTGCCAACGAAATGGTAATAAAATAATCCTCTGCAGTAAAAACAGCGATCACAGGTATCAGCGAAATCAAGAAGGATTCAACATCGGCCAAATTAGTGAATTATTTCTGACGCTAATGAGAATCAAAAGCTCGGAAAAGTGATAGTCAGTGGGGGAAGGTCGGGAGAATGTGGTAGGTAAGGGAGATCTTCGATAGCCAAATGGGTCAATTTTCGCCGAGTGATTTGGGAGGTGTGTGGTCTTGCGTTGCCCTGCAACAGGACCGGCCATCCTCTTTTCACCACTGTCGGCCACAATTTTTGCAACTTCTCATACATTTGGTCTAAATCACAGCACTCTCTCTCTGGTGTGGCTGCCTGACCAGGTTTCAGAAAGTTGTAGTGGATTACACCTTTACAACCCCACCACAAGTAAACATAACTTTTCAGGGTGAAGGTCGGGTTTAGGAGAAAGGATCTTGGAGGAGCATCATGATTTACCCAGACAAATTTCACTTTCTTTCTTCGTAAAGGACCTATTTTCATCTGTAGTTATAACACGGCTTACAAAAGGCTCATTTTGAAAGCGAACTAGCAGGTTGGAGCGAGTGTCGAAACGTGGTCGACGGTCAGCTCATGAGGCACCCACTTCGGCATCTTCTTCCCTCGGCCGATTCCCGCCGAATGTCTTGCTACCGTACTGTGGTACGCCAAGCTCCCCTGCTAACGTGCGTGTATTCGACTCCGGAATTGCTTCGACGGCTCTCCTCAAAACTTCATCATCAAGCGACGACCTGCATCCGCGACCCGGTTTTTCTTCGAGATTGAATTGCCAGAAGCGGATTTTTCGAAGCAGAGCCTCACAGTTCGTTCGCAAGGACAGTCCGTGCTAAAAGTGCTGCTAAGGCTACGGGATGCCTCTGCCGCAGAACGTCCCAATTTGAATTCGTAATAGTGGTAGTAGCTCTAGAAAACTGTAGAGTTCAGATGAACAAGGGGTGGTTCTGACACTTCGGTTGCCGCTTGAAGGATTTGGCATAAAGGTATGAAATTATAGAACACTTCAACAGGACGAGTAGCTCTCCTGTGTGAGACGACAAGACGACAAAGCTGCCAAAAAAATCTGAACGTTTAAAAATACTTGATCTTATACAGACTACGGGGGCATGGTTACCTAGGGTGGAAAAAGTACTCGTCTATTTCCCATTGAAATTTTACAGTGTGTATTGCTAAGACTGTAAACTAAAGCTAGACTTCTCCGATAACGGTAAAGCAAAACCTTTCAAACTCATTGGCTACTATTTTTAATTCTCCAACTAGCATGGATAGGCACTCAAAGTGTCTTCGAACTATTAGTGTGCGTGGCGCATCCTTGGCTGTATGATGAGTTTATACTCAACTAAATTGTCTTTTATCAAATAAAGGATAAAGGACGGCGTTACTCAATTCCTGTTGGGAAGCGCCACGCATTCTACTTCTACGGGATGTCGTTGGAGGCGATTTGAATGCGTATTTGGCCATACGATGACTTGTGGTGGCCAGCCGATAAGCAAATCAGCGCTCTATCCTTCCTAGACAAGCCAGGTGCTGATTCACTGACCCCGAGGGATGGAAGGCTTGGTTGGCCTGGGCGGGAAATCCGAATGCCAGGAGCCTGGTATCGGGTGAACACGACAGCTGGCGCCTCTTCCGACTGCGCTACACGCGCCCTCCTTTCATTAAATAGAATGTAGTAATCTGTCGAATTAATCCAGTCAGCCTAAAAGTTCAACGCCTGCAATAAAATCGGCCATTAATTTTGCCACATAGCTGTACCGTGCCATTGGAACGTTGAGCTAGCGCGAAAATAGTGGCCGTCTGTAGCATTCAAGATATCGACGAAGCATTGCCATAACGGTTGCAGATATAGATCATTTAATGACCATAACTTTCGGCGCAGACAGCGCAGTTGGGAGAGGCGCTGGCTGTCTCATGCACGCCGAATCGTTGTTCCTGGTTCGGTTTCTCCTCCTACGCTAAGCCTTCCATCCATCTCGAATGGGTGAACTTGTACCAGACTGACTTATCTATAAGAGACTGAGCACTGATTTGTTCATTATCCACCTCAAGTCATTGTATAAAGGATAAAAGATAAAGGACGGCGTTATTCAATCCCTTCTGGGATGCGCCACGTATTCTACTTCTACGGGATATCGTGGAGGCGAGTTGAATGCGTATTTGGCCATACAATGACTTGCGGTGGCCAGCCGATGAACAAGTCAGCGCTTTATCCTTCCCAAACACGTCTGTTACCAATTCACCGACCCCGGAGGGATGGAAGGCTTGGTTGGCTTGGGCGGGGAATCCGAACCAGGAACCTGATATCGGGTGCACGCGACAGTCGGCGCCTCCTCCAGCTGCGCCACACGCGCCCAAGTCATTTTATACGCCTTCAAATTGGCTCCACAACGTCCACTAAACGTAGAATGCGTGGCGCTTCCCACAACGAGGTCTTTCATCCTTTTACAGTGGAAGTAACGTTCCGATTATGGCTATCTAGTCTGCTTGTAGTCCTTTCACCTTCGAACCACTCGATGTGCGTTACTGTAAGACCGTGAAATGCGTGGCGTATCCCTTGAAGGTAGACCACAACCTATCTCCGATTTAGTTTTTGAAGCTTTTTGGGTTCCGAAGGTCAAAATAATTGTCAGGATTGTTTGTATGTTTACTTCTTTGAGAACCCGAATTTTTCTAGTACAGTAACCTATTTAAAGCACCAGATGACGTGTTTTCTCCCCATTGATTCCACTCTTCTTCTGCGGAAGAGAATCCTGAAGACTCTACTCGAGAGCACCTGGCAAAGGATCCCGACCACCACCTGTTCGCGGTCCTTTTTACCACTGTTTGCTGCTGTTCTCACCCATCTGTCGGTGTCGACACGGCTCTGCTGGGTTGGGCTGGCCGGCTGCCGCTTGTCGGCATCGGCAACAATCAGCCGAAAAACCATGGTCGTCGTCGCCGACGACGACGACGGCCGCTCCGTCGACCGACCGACGGACGGACGGCTGTTTCGCCGCGAGTGTAAGGGCTGCCGGCCACGAAGAGGGTTGGCGCTGGCGACGTTGTAACGGGTCGTCGTGGATGGATGGATGGATGGATGGCTGCTTCAGAGAAAGCGAGCGAGAAAGTCCCGTGACCGGCCAGCGCATGACGATCCCCGATTAATTGCGTGGCTGATCTGATTGATTGACTCGGACGTGCAAAGTGATCAGTGCGATCGATTGATGATTGATTGATTGATTGACGACGGCTGATGTGCGTGGCTGGTGCTGCTACACGACGTTGGCCGAGCCGTGGAGCCATGAAGACTCTACGACTCATAGTCTAGTGGACTGTATAGCCCTCCCGAAGAGCTTCTGTGGACGCCTGAAGCCATAGGACAGAGTGTCAATTAGTGCTTCTCTAGGTGTGGAATGCGTGGCGCATCCCAGACGGACGTAGATCACAACCATCATATCTTCAACCGACCTTCCGAAAGACAAGGAGTATGACTCGAGCTCTGCTGCAAGGTCTGAGAACGAGCGCAGAAAAACAGCGGACAGCTGAGTTGAGGTCGCAAACAGCTTACAAGGGTGTCGGATGTCACAATGTTACGCAAAAAAAGTCGCCTGACGTAGAGCGGACACGAACAGCGATCAGCTGGCGGAGTACTAGGGCTACTCGACCACTCCAGCTGAACCTGTGGCACTTCTGGAGACGACCAGAAGCGAAAGCGAGGGAATTGCTAGGCCTCTGCAGGTCTACGTAGCTTACAGTTCTTAGGAGAGAATCCCTTAGGGCCTAGCAAGGGAAGCCCATGAACTCCTCCCAAAGATTCTCAATGAGATCTATATGGTCTTGTAGGCCATCGGACGAGTGTAAGGTGCATATTGAACTCCAGCAGTGTCCTCAAGCTTCTGTTTAGAACACATGTATCCAAGCTAATCATGATTACGCTTCGTCTACATGACCGAAACGAGATCGATTGTTTGCGATTGGCTGCCACCATATGTAGGCCACATTAACGACTATTATTGGATTCTGTTTTTGCCCTAAATAACCAAAATTTGAAGCCTTATTAGAGCTTCTTTTGCAAGATTGGGGACTGGTCCCGCGCCTGTCAGGCTTTAAAGTTCAGCGTCACTTTCAAATTCTGGAATCTCTACGAACCTCAAACAGTATGCCAAGCAGCTCACTTGTTTTTGGAGTCTTTCAGTTAAGATTCTGTGATCGTTGCTTATTTCTGACGTCATCTAGATGCTATGAGGCGCCTTGGGACACTTTCTTCTTGAATCGGGCAATTTGTCTTAGGGTAAAACTTTTCGACTTCCATGCCTTGCCTCTCTTATTTTTAGGTGCCGACCAGGGGTGCACATTTAACGGTTAACGATTTAACGAGTTTAACGAATTAACGGCATTTTTCGTTAAAATCCGTAACCGCGGGCGGTAGCCAATCAGGAGCCGGCTCAGCCGCACAGGCAGGGCATACGATTGGCTCCCACGATTGCGGTAGGAGAATGACGACGCGTTCCCGCTCCACCACTGCACGGTCCCGGGGTGTGTCTTCACGATATGTACCCTGTTTTCATTTTGAACCAAACACTTTTCGAGAAAAATTAAAAGTATCCAGAGTCAAATTGGACACTTTATAGCAAAGGCTCTTGAATTAAAAAAAAATTTTGTTCAAAAACTCTTATGCAGTGTGTTTTTTTAAAGAAGAAATGTGTCTATTTTTTCAACGAGCATAAAATTTTGTGTTTCTTTGGCCAAAACAGTTTCTTAGGTGCATTAGAAAGTAACACTCCCCAACACATAGAGTTGTCTATGTGAAAAGACTGCGACGTGCACTCGTCCAGAACATTGCAATGTTTGTTCGATTGATAGTGTAAAGGCTGTTTACTTGGAGTTATGCGCTGAATAATGATGGTATATATATCTTCTATTGTGATCGTTTTTGATGTTTCGTTATACGTATTATACGTATTTAAAGATCTTACTCAAAACTTACCCAATTATTGTTCGAAGTTCATTCTTGTTGCTTTTTTTGATTTTCTTCCGCTTACAATGATTTTAGCTTTTGTTTTCTTGCCTTATTTTACTTTTGCATGGTTACCCATGTACAGAGTAAATATATAAATGAGTAAATAAATAAATAAATAAATAAATAAATAAATAAAAGTAACCATCATTTTGATAAACAATGCATTGTTTAAAACAAGTGCGTTGCGCAGTCTCTTACAGTTATACATCAGCACCCTCAATGATCTCTAGCATCTCAGAATAAACTTTAAAAATATTGATTTGGGTCAAATTTTAGGAATTTCTGTTTATTCAAACAATGCATTTATTCTTCTTATAACAGACTTCAAAGGTAAATTTTTAATAAAAGTTTACCAAAAAAAAAAAGGAAAATTTTAACTAGGTTAGGCGATATCTATTTGAACTTCAACCATGTCTGGCTTGGCTTTCATAATGTCCATTTCATTTCTATGGGTGTCCGGTAACAAAATAAAGTGTCTAGTTGAAAAATGGTAGTTAAGAAACGAAAACTGACAGGAATTCCCTTAAAGCCAAGCAGTACCGATTTCCAAACTTTCGTAGGCGTGGAAAGCTGGTTAGCCTGAGCTGAAGTTACAGATTTTGTTGGAGATTAGCGGTTTCTGATGAACTTCTTCCTCAGATCCATGTAAGAGGCTAACAGTCAAATGGGAATTTCGCTCTCTTCCAAAATTTAAAATTGAAAACTGTCGCAAAGTGACGCTCTCAAAATTAACGTTGCAGTCTTTTTTCTAGTCCGATAGCTTAGCAATTTACAAAAAAAGATGAAAATACTTTAAAGCACTAGTCTCGCTACCTGTCACAAACTCTGCGGAAATCATTTTCAAATACTTATTACAAGCTGTTTTAACGATGTTCTGTTGTCAAAATTCTGAAACTTCGCCGATGGCGCAGTGGCATAGAGCATTCGCGCGCGCTCGGTCAGCAGGAGATGCAAGTTCGAGTCCCGCCTGGCTCTAGGGTTTTGAATGTAATGAAACATCGTTGCAACAACTGCCAATCTTGAAACCAGCTAGCCACTAAGAACTTAAACAAGGATAAAGGATAAAGGACGGCGTTACTCAATCCCTTTTGGGATGCGCCACGCATTCTACTTCTACGGGATGTCGTAGAGGTGACTTGAATGCGTATTTGGCCATACAATGACTTGTGGTGGCCAGCCGATGAACAATTCAGCGCTCTATCCTTCCCAGACAAGTCTGGTACCAATTCACCGATCCCGGAGGGATAGAGGGCTTGGTTGGCCTGTGCGGGAAATTCGAACCATGAACCTGGTATCGGGTGCACGCGACAGTCGGCGCCTCCTCCAACTGCGCTACACGCGCCCAGCTTAAACAAACTGACTTGAACTACTTCATACCATTTAAGCGTTTTTTATTTCAAAATCGATTTTTCATTCTTTCAGGTGCGTTCCTCATTCCGTACGTGATCTCACTGGTGTTCTGCGGTGCACCGTTGTTCATTCTCGAGACGTCATGGGGTCAACTGTTGTCCGTCGGCGGTCTCGGAATGTTCAAGATTTGTCCGATATTCAAAGGTCAGGCTCGTTACCGTACACTTCACCTGCCTTTACAGTAGCTGCACTTGCCTAAGCGATTACCAGTGCGTCTGACTTGAAAAGCTGGAAGGCTAATCAGTCTTGTTGAAGGGTGTTTAGTCGGAGACTGAACAGTTGCTCTGTGATGTTTTCCTGCTTTTTGTCGACGATTCTCATTGCATACGTTGGAAATTGACTTTTCTTCTCTGAAGGAAAACTTCTAGAAAGAGATATGCGATTCCGCTGCATATAAGGGAACCACCCTCTATGGAATCTTTGTGGTTAAGTCACTCCTTTGCCAGCCGAGCAGAAAAATCTTCAGTGCTCTAACGCCGCTGGAATGGGCAATACATTCGCATGCCACTGAAGCTATGGCCTAGATAACGGATGCAGCTTAGAAGGCGTTCAGGTATAGTCGCTGGTGTGGCCTACATGATGAGGTCAGGACCTGCCAGTCCATCGCGGCCAATCAGCGCACCGACTCACGCCAGGCAACCAATCAGGACACTGACCTTACACGCTCTTCTGGATGACATCCCGAGTCAATGCGGCATCTTTGGTTTGGTTCTCTCCCTCCCTCATCTCCCAATATAGGCCACATTGACGACTAGTACCGACATTCGCGACTACTTTTCCTTTTACTGGAGCACAATGTAGCTGCCATTGTAGATGAACATTCTCTGCGGTATGAATCGACAAGGCGAAGCCCACTCACAAGCTCCTTCACGCTGAAGACATCCGCCCGCCCAATTTATAGCCCTGAAGAACGTGAAACGAACGAAGGAAATGAGCGTCACCGTCGGCACGGCGACGATGGCCCATAAAAAGTGTCATCGGTGAGATTGGGAGGCCTGATAACCAGAAGAAACGTGTGCTGGCCCACTCAGCACTATTAGACCAGAGCCATCAAAGTAGACGTCAAAGGAGTGGGAGCCTTCAGAAGTGACGTCTTCGCTCTCTGAAAGGTCCGACTTGACTTATGAGATCCAGTTGATGACGTTCAAAACAGTAGACGGGATGTCTACAAAAATGGAATCTATGACGAATCTTCTAGCGATGGCCTTAGGCATCGGATCACCGTTCAAAATGGCTTAGTTCGCTTCAAAATAACGCTGCGGCTAGTAAAAGGAACTGTAGAGTTCCTGGCGCATCCAACGACGCCGCGCATCCTACTGCCTTTTAATTGCGCTTACTAATTAATAGCTTAGTTCGCGCCATGCATTTGAAGCCTCTTGGGTAGGGGGCTAGTCGTGAATGTGGCCTACATGTGCCCACTTTGGTATTGTATTTATTACTGATTTTTGGGCGAACTCATAGTCAACAATCGAACCGGGTGCTCGGCCGACCTAGTGCTAGCTCTTCTTAGAATAGAGTGAGTTCGGATAACGACTGCTGTCAAGTCGTTGTAGATGTTAATGCGATCTACGTAGGGACGCAATAGGCCAATCAGGCCGCCTCGAACGCGATCCGAACAGAGCGTGTATGGTCGATGCTCTGATTGGCTGGTGCGTGTTCGCTCGGCACTCTGATTGATTCTGATTGGCTGTTGCGCTCCCTCGTCCCTGTGTAGGCCACATTCTCGACAGGTACCGGGTTTTCTTCAGCCATAAACAGCCTGAAGTCGTGGTCTTATTGAAACAAATGATAGTGGAGTTAAGGAAGGCGTTATCGGTGGGTGTATGAGCAAACGCTGGATTAGTGAGCTGTTTGAGAGCGGTAGACTTTTAAACAACTAGACTGAAGATTACACCTCAGTTAAGCTTTCAAAATGTCGAAACTCCTGCTCGTAGAAGTCGAAGACGTGGCGCAAACTCACCCTCTGCTTTTACTTCGCTAACGTCATAAAAGTGTTTTTCTTTTTTCTTTTTTCCTGCTGGAAGTTCCGACTTGCGGCTTGAATCTCCACGGAACGACTAGAGGTTGCCTCTCAAAAGCGAGGGCAAACTGCCTCCAGAAGTTGAATGCGTGGCGCATCCTCCAAAAATCGCCCCACCCATCGCAATGTTCTTCAAAATGAACTGCTCGGTTGTCCTTTAAATCGCTTGACTGTTCAAGTAGAGTTCGTGGCGCATCCAAAAGGACCGCAGACCCTGTAGGCGAATGATTGAGCCTATCGAATATCGGGCTTGGTTTGCGCCGTGCATTTGAACTATTTCGAAGTCTTTTCGGATCGGGCTATGACTTTAAAGGCCTTGGTTCTCTTCAAGTAATCTATAGTGAAGGTGGTTCAATTTCACATCAACGTTGACGATTTCTTTCCTCATTGCCTGGTTGACTCCCAAGCCGTGTAATAGAGAAAGACCGTAGATTCCTGACACTACCTCGTGGTGGATCCTGCATGTTTCGTAACAAATGCCTTACAAACTGTCCATGCTGTACCACGAAAAAGTTGACGACATGGCGCAAACTATGCCCAGTATCCTAGACCTCATAACTCTTCGTTAAGGCGTAGGCATCGCAGCCGCGGTGATGGCTTTCTGGCTGAACATCTACTACATCGTCGTACTCAGCTGGGCGTTGTGCTATCTGTGGAACTCCGTTCGGCTCGATGTGAACGTGCCGTGGAGGAGCTGCAATAATGAGTACGGTACTTCTCCTGGATTACTGTAGTTATGGTAGTTCATCGTATTGACGCTGGTCTCACTAATGTCTTCAGGTGGAACACAGCTCTATGCCGGTCCGAGTACGAGAAGCTGCCCTGCGACAGTAATCGGACAATCGCCGACTTCTTCAACGTGAAGGTGGGTGAAGATTCTTCGGTTCAATTTGGGTGGATCAAGCTTCCGATTACTCTACCACTGGACGAGAATTCTATAATTCTTCGAAGGAGGGGTGGAGCCAAGAATATTGTATTGCCGTACTGGTCCATTGTACCATGTCTGACGTATCTAAAGGTTCTGGAAGGTCCTTCTGAAGGTCACTGTGTGACTTTCCCAGCCTTTTCCCTCCAGACGTCGTCAACACAGCGCTCGAATAAAAAATGACGTTCCGTAGAGAAATTGATGAGGAAGTTCGACCAGCTGGTGCCACACTTGGACTCACTCGTCTACGGCCCGCTTGAGACAGTTGTCACCATTGACACCTCTGCTGCGCTCCTTCTGACAAGACCTCGAATTGTCCTCGCCACTATTTGACGAGCAATTGTGGTTCTTGGACTTTTAAGAGAGGGAGGTGTCTAGAGGGAGAAGGAAATTATCATACTAGGGGGAAACAAGTCGTTAATGTGGCCTACATGGAATGCGGAAACACTTCTGTCCAGTCCACTCCAGTCCACTTCTTGGACTTTTAAGAGAGACAGGTGTCCAGAGTATGAGAAGGAAGTAATTTTACTAGGAGGAGAACAAGTCGCTAATGTGGCCTACATGGGATGCGGTAATACGTTTGACCAATCAGAATTGGAACGCTGTACAGAAGGGCCTTTAGTGTAGGCATCTGGAAGGCGTGTTCTTGCCCGTCTATGTAGGCCACATTCGCGACTTGTACCTTGACTAGGAGGTTGCTGGGATTCTAGAAACTTGAAGACTTGATCTTAGAAGTTTCCCGGCTTCCTTGCTCATAATTCAACCACTCAACTCGTTCCACTGCCCTCAAACTGGCTGAGGCCCTCGTACATAACTGGCCCACTCAGAAGGACTTCTGAGAGAAAACCCACACAACCGTTTGACTCCATTACCACTGCACTCTTGCCTTGCCCCTCCATGTAGGCCACATTAGCGACATGTCCCTCAGGAGGGTGTTATGCTTCCAAAAACTCTTCACAATTGTAGATTTTTGCTCTCAAAAGGCTTTTTTGCCGTAAATTCAAGTGCTCAACAACTTTCAGTGCCCTCAAGGTATCTGGCCCATGCAGAGAAGCTTCTCGGAGAAAGCCCCCGCAACGGTTTTTAAAGCTTCTAATGTTAAACTATTTCCTTCAGAATAGCTCCAAAAGGGCTCTTTGTACATGTCGCTAATATGGCCTACATGCAAGGCGGGAACACAGTTGACAGACTGCGTCAAATAGGCGTGCCATCTGGAACCGAGGTGCTCTGATTGGTGAATCAATGTATTCATGAAGTTCTACGGTGGTCTATCCTAATCGGCAGTGACACAGATTGTTTTGTTTATTCATTCCTTTTGCTGATTTTTCCTAAGAACTCTAGTAGAGGTCATTATGTAAAGGGTTGCCCCCTCCGACTAGGATAGATCCAGTTCTACAATCCTTTCTTAAGACGACAATAGATTTACACCGTCTTGAATGCGGAAGGTTAGTGGTTTAACGGACCAGCTCCTACATGCTATCTGTGGCTCCTTTGACTGGGAAGTGTGTTCAGTGGGCTTCAGCAAGGTCGTCATCCATCCCAGCCATGTGCCAAAATGACTCAAGGCACGCATTATATGGGATATCTCTCCTCCTTTAACGATGTTATTAGAGAAGACACCACAGTAACGCGTTGTGGTGGCTTTGGTGTCTCCCTTACACCTACGGAATCCAAGTGCGTGGTAGCAGGAGGTTCTGCATAGCCGGCCCACCTAATTTGCGACGATTCGTTCTGAGCGTACTCGTTTCTATCAACGCCTACTTCAGTGAGGCGTAAGCGACTCTTTCGCTCCTTGCTAACATCGTCTTCGGAACGGTGATGCTTTATCAGATCTGAGGAACTACTAACTTCCTGCCTCATAGAGAAATACTTAATCCCTGCTGCATGTCGGTAATGTGGCCTACACGGATGGAGCCGAGAATCCCACGAATCAATCAGAACAACTATCTCACTCGGCCCTTCTCTATAGCACGCCTTGCCTCAATCGCTGGCTGATTAGCTGGTGTGTTCACACCTACCCATGTAGGCCACATTACCGACATGTACCGAATTATAATGTGCTTTTCATGTCTACCTTCTCATAGAACTGCCCTTGTTCAGGTGCTAACCGCCGATCATCTGCTCGAGTACAAGAAGCAGTTCTTCATCGGCCCGAAGGCGAACTTCACCGTCTGCACCGCTAGGGATCTCAGCGTACAGTCGCCAGTGAAGGAGTTCTGGAAGTAAGTGGCGGAATCTAGCACTTCTGTCGCTAGTCGCTAATGTGGACAGCATTGAGAAGGCGGAACGATTAACCAACAGAACGCTGACCGAACACATGGAGGCCAAACAGTCCATCGAGCGTTATGCTCCTTTGAGTGACACTATCACTCGAAGCGCCCTGATTGGCCCAGTCTCCACATGCTGCTCATATTAACGACAAGCACCCCAGTGAAGAAACTTGTGACTATAAACAATTTTTTTAACGAATTTTGTTTATTCCAGCTACAAAGTGCTCGGCATCTCTGAGGGTATCAATCAACCGGGTGGTCTTCGCTATGATCTCGCTCTGTACCTGTTTATCGCCTGGGTTATTTGTTACTTATGCATATTCAAAGGGGTCAAGTGGACTGGCAAGGTAAGTTAGGGTTACCTATACTAGGGGTATATTTACCCGGTACATTCGCGAGGACGTACCGCGAGGGTGCGGGAACGTGCGTGATAGGTGATCGCGGTAGCCAATCATGTCCCCTGCCTGTGCGGCTGGATATTGCCTGATTGGCTGCCGCGGTGTTGCAGTCCCGCCCTTTGCAGCGCGTCTTCGTGTTTTGTGTCACCTGGCCATATGTGGGCCATGGACTAAGCTAACTCTCCCTGGGCGTGTACAAGCAGTGAATCAGCCAATCACCCCGAAATTAGTCACTTCGATTGTTAATGGCCAGTTTGCCCTTTTGCACACGTCCAGGGAGAATTCCCCAGTAGTACCAATCTGCAACTATGAAGTCTCCTATTCAGGTTGTCTACCTGACCGCCTCGTTCCCGTACATCATGCTGTTCTTCTTACTGGTTCGCGGCCTAACGTTACCTGGAGCATCGCTCGGGTTGGAATTCTATTTGAAGCCGGATTTCTCGAAACTTCTGGAGTCGAAGGTACGATTCTGACATCGACGAAAGCGTCCTCAACGAGTTGACGATGATGTTCCTCATTAAGGTCTGGGTAGACGCCGTCACACAGGTGTTCTTCTCCTATGGTCTCGGCTTAGGCGCCCTCGTCGCTCTGGGCAGCTACAATAAGTTCCACAACAACGTCTACAAGTGAGCTTTCTTTCCTTCGGACCCTCGTCGCTCATCTGCATAGTTCCTATAGAGTGCGCCATGCATTTGAACTTATGTAATTTTTGGTGCTTTGGAGGGGAAAAGGTAGCAAAAATGAATGTAAAACGACACAAGTCGTTAATTTGGCCTACAGAGGAAAGCCGAAACATATCGGAAGCACATCGATAACGGCGATATCCCATTCAAAAGGTGCGTGTGCGGCTGCTGATCTGATTGGCTGACTCTCCTCACCTGCTTATGTTGGCCAAATTAACGACTTGGGTCAAGACAAGGGAAGTTAACGAAATGGCAATAATAATACAGCAGTGACGTCACAATAATGTCTAGGCCTTTCTTCTGGGGTATCGGCTCGATCTCGCACGTAAAGGATAAAGGATAAAGGACAGCGCCACCCAATCTTTTTGGGATGCGCCACGCATTCTACCTCTACGGGATGTCGTGGAGGCAATATGAATGCGTATTTGGCCATACAATGACTTGGGGTGGCCAGCTGATGAACAAGTCAGCGCTTTATCCTTCCCAGACAAGTCTGGTACCAATTCACCGACCCCGGAGGGATGGAAGGCTTGGTTGGCCCGGGCGGGAAATCCGAGCCATTAACATGGTTTTGGGTGCAGACGACAGCCGGCACCACCTCCGACTGCGCTATAGGCGATCTTGTTCAAAGCAATAAAACCTTCAGATGTTGATCTACATAGAGCAGGTTCCAGAGCTTCTTATACCAACCTTCTTCCTACTCACATGCAAGTAGAAGGCATGGCGCATCCATTGCAAACTACCTCAATTTTTACCTTTTTTTAAGCCTCTAACGGTATATAATTTTTCCGATTCCTTAATTTAATACGTGTCCATTTGCCATTCTCGAGAATTTATACTACTTTCACGTGAAAATGGACACCTTTCAAATAAAATGGGGTATTTTTCAAAGGAAATTAGACACTCTTCTAAGCTAGCTTTGAGAATTTTGAAATCAACGCAAACTCTTCTGAATCAAAATGACCTTCAGACAGGCTCAACTACAGGCTGAATAAGATGGCTATGGTTAGAATAATTTGTTATTTAAGGAAATGTTGGTGCAGCTGCCTGAATGAGTGTAACAATATTAAAGATTTCTGGCTTTAGAGAAAAAATAACAGGTTAAAATTTGCCTTAAAACACGGCAAAAAAGCAAGCATATAGCGGATTAAAAGACCAGATCGCGCCAGGCACTCAAAACGTATAAGTACACGGTGCACATCAGGCACAGACAAACTAAACTTCGATTTTCACCGTTGCATATATCTCACAGCGGCTTTCATTTGTGCTTTTGACTCTCTTGCAATTTCTCACCAAATAGCCGCCTTCCGCTGATGTCAACAGTCCAGTCGTCTTCTGATGTTCTCTTCTCTTAATAACAAGCGAATTCAGAAGCCTTCACCAGCAGCCATATTCTTTGAACCTCTGCTATTTCAGGCAAGCCTTGACGGTCTGCTTCGTGAACAGCGGCACCAGTGTGTTCGCCGGCTTCGTGATATTCTCCTTCATTGGATTCATGGCCACTCAGCAGGAGAAAAGTGTCGCCGAGGTAGGAATTTTCGTCCTTCTATGTCTTGTTCCGCATTTTCTTGGTAAAAAGCTTTTTTTGTATAAAATGCTTATGTATTTGTTTTAATTTCTTGTTTTTTAATGTTTTTTTTTGAAAAATATTATTTTTTCGCTACTTTATTTTTTACACTATGTTTTTTACGCAATTTTGTTCGCTGTGGATAATGTGGACTACATGGGGGGAGGTGACACCAAAGGAGACTTGGACGGTTCGTGTTTTGATTGGCTGATGCATTCAGTGTTCCTCGTGTCGTTCACACTGCCAGGTTCCTGGTTCGGATTTTCCGCCCAGGCCAACCAAGCCTTCGATCCCTCCGGGGTCGGTGAATTGGTACCAGACTTGTCTGGGAAGGATAAAGCGCTGACTTAGCCAACGCAAGACATTGCATGGCCAAACACGCATTCAAATCACCTCTACGACATCCAGTAGAAGTAGAATGTGTGGCGCATCCAAAGAGGGATTGAGTAACGCTATCCTTTATGTTTTGTTATTATTAATGTGAATGAATTGAGAAAGTATGTGTCTATAACTCCATAGTCGGACTAATTTTTTTTTACAACATTTCTAGGGAGAATTAATATAAAGGATAAAGGATAAAGGACGGCGTTACTCAATCCCTTCTGGGATGCGCCAGCTCATTCTACTTCTACGGGATGTCGTGGAGGCGATTTGAATGCATATTTGGCCATACAATGACTTGCGGTGGCCAGCCGATGAACAAGTCAGCGCTTTATCCTTCCCAGACAAGTCTGGTACCAATTCACCGACCCGGAGGGATGGAAGGCTTGGTTGGCCTGGACGGAAAATCCGAACCAGGAACCTGGTATCGGGTGCAGGCGACAGTTGGCGTCTCCTCCGACTGCGCTACGCGCGCCCTAGGGAGAATTAATATGAGCTCATCAAATCACAATTAAGAATTCTTTGTCGAATATAGATACTTATAATTTTTGCGCAATTACCACGCATTCAAATCTCCTTGACGACGTACCGTAGAAATACAAAGCGTGGCGCATCCCGAAAGGGATTGAGTAACCTTGCTCTTTATCCTTTCATCCTTTACTTTTTTAACGATCATTAATATTTAATAGTAGAAAATAGATTGCCTACGTTTTTATTTTAAATAATTTTTTTAAAATTTAATTGCACTACTTTTTATTTTTTTAGAAACATTTTATTTTTTACTATTATCAATTGTTTTCATTATTGCCTCATTTAGGTGGCACAAGCCGGACCCGGTTTGTTGTTCTTAGCCTATCCGTCTGGAATTCTACAACTGCCCTACACCAACGTCTGGTCAATGCTGTTCTTCTCCATGGTGCTGTTTCTAGGAATCGATTCACAGGTAACACTTCAAGATTTGAACCTCTGCTGCATAGATTTTTTAGAATTTTTCTTTACAATTTTTTCATATAATACAGTTTAGTTCTTTGTTGCTTTGCTGTTTAGATTTCTAGCTAAAAAAATCGCGAAGTTTTCTTTAAAATTCGAAAAAAAAAATCCGCGTAATGTTACAATTTACAAGAAGAAGTAGCCAAATTAAATGATAAATCATGAATGATAAATTATCTTTTCTTAAAATTAGATTGGACTTCAATTTAACCTTAATTAAGTGAGATCTTCAAACTGGTGGCTTGTTTGTTGTTTTAGAATTTGTGAAGATTTACGTCAAAAATGATAAGAATAGAGTTATCAATGGTGACCTACCTGCCTAGTGGACGCTCTATAACAAGGTTTGGAAGGTTTGGTTCTGTCCTAGTAGGGGATGGGCAATTTATTCAGTGCTTTTTACAACGACGGTAACGGCAGCTATTTCACAAGGACTGCAAAACACTCGGACAGCCTTCGAGAGGACATTTCTATGTAATTTTCATCCGTGGATAGGCCACCTGGTTTCTTTTCCCTTGCTTTTCTGGAAGTGCGCCCCTCCTATTAAGATAGATCCCAAAGTTTATTTGTTGACCCATATATGGATCACGGAGCGTAGTGGAGCTCCTTTAGATCACAATGGTTTCTTTCAGTTCTGCACCATGGAGGGCTTCTTCACCGCCATCATCGACGAGTTCCCGCAGCTGATTCGACGTCGAAAATACGGTCGAGAGATCTTCGTCGCCATCATCTGCATCATTTCCTACTTCATCGGGCTGAGTACCGTCACGCGGGTAATTTTCGGTTTATTTTTATTCAATTTTACTGACTGTATGACGTCATTTTAATAAAAAAATCGTTAAAGTCTTCATAGGTGGAAAGGTTGAACACATATGTAGAATAAAGCTCTTTTACCAACGCCGTTTCCGACTACATCAAAGGCGATCTAAAACAGCATCGATTATCATCGATTATAAGGATAAAAAATGTACATGGCGTATTCTGGGTTTTGGACAACTTTTGTTTTTTATTGATTTTTATTAATTTCAATTAAAAGAAATGGTTAAATGCCGTTTAGTGGTATTGATGAAAATGGGTGACTCAGCTTTTGGCACTTCGGACTACGGTCGCGTTCCTTGGATACGCCATGCATTCGAATCTCGTTCGAATTGCTAAGCCTATAGACTAACTTCTTTAGGAACAACATGTTAAATTAAGAATTGATTAAAAACGTTGAAAAACCCTGTCTAAATTTGCCATATATATCTTGTAACTGCTGGAGGAAAAACAGGCATGAGTTTCTCCATATCCATCAAGAAATAAGTCCTCTAGGGAGCCTGAGCGGAGTGCCGGTTGTCACATGGCGAATCACCTGTATCACCTGTCGCCGACTTGATTATCGAGTGACTCGAGCGGGCGTCAGCAACTTCTACATTCGTTCCTGTCGCGTGCCAGAGTGATCCAATGGATCCTTCTCGCTCGAGGAACTCGGAAAGCGTCATATCATTCGTTCAGGGCTTTCATGAAGAACTCCGACGAGCGCGTTGGTGAGCGCCCTGGTGTTCTCTTGACATCCAGTCGGTGACGGCTCTCGTCGGGTGTCTGCAAAGCGCATTACGTGGCCGGCCCACCTAATTTTCGACTACTTGGCCCACGCGACAGCGTCTCTGATCTTCGAACGTCAACGAAGCTCGGAACTCCCAAGGCCACGGCGAAGACGATTTCATAATAAGCTCTCGTGGCTCCCGTAGGGTGGGGCTGGCAACTGGCAACTGTCCGTTCGGGCCAGGCGGCGAAGAAAGGTCGAAGTGGTGGTGGTGGACAGCCCCGCAAACACATGAGCCGACAATAAACAGCGCTAACTCAAACGAATAAATAACAGCGCAGTAACGTCGTCGGATGGCGTGAAAAGCTGCACATCCATCGCATCCTAGCGAGGGAGTTCAGCTTCTGAAGATGACGTGTGGGATTCTGGAGATGATATCCACTTGAAAAACTGGAGCGTGAGGAAGAATCCCTGTCTCGGAATCGAGGAGACTTATTGTGTGGTCCGTCAAAAATGAAACTTTCGCTATAAAAAGTCTAAAAAATGAATTTTTAATTCAAAAATTGTAATGTTATGGTAAAATGCTCGATTACCTATTCGTTTTTGAGGACGCTATTTTTAGTCCTTCTAAATAGCTGCAAAATGCAGTTAGCTCCTTTAACCAGCTGCAGTGATACCCAAACTTCTGTTCAAAATTTATTTATTTATTTGCACAACATAGGGCACGCAAAAGAATTAAAGGTAGACATTGCAAATCGTTGAAAATTTACGGTGAGAAAATAAATTAAAAAGGAAACAGCAACACAAACAAAAATCAATTGGCTAACTAAGTCGTAAAGGATTGACTTCCAAAATTCAATTTTTGAAAAATAAACTCCATCAGTATTGATCGATACTGCTTTTTCGTTTTTATTGTTCTGCTTCACAGATCCGCTTCAGATGCTGTACTAAATAAATAAAAAGGATAAAGGATAAAGGACGGCGTTACTCAATCCCTTTTGGGATGCGCCACGCATTCTACTTCTACGGGATGTCGTGAAGGCGATTTGAATGCGTATTTGGCCATACAATGACTTGTGGTGGACAGCCGATGAACAAATCAGCGCTTTATCCTTCCCAGACACGTCTTGGTCTAATTCTCTCCGACCCCGTAAGGATGGGATGGAAGGCTTGGTTGGCCTGGGCGGAAAATCAGAACCAGGAACCTGGTATCGGGTGCACGCGGCGCCTCCTCCGACTGCGCTACACGCGCCCAAATAAATGAATGTTGCTGCAGAATAGGTCACTGGTTCAAGCCCACAGGAAATTACAGTAAAATGAAATATAAGGGACGGCCTTATTCAAGGGCTAGGCTAAACACACGAGTTCAAAGTTCCTCCACGATATTCCACAAAAGCAGAGTGCGTGATGCATCCTTCATGCCAACCCTTATTCTCCGTTTTTAGGGCGGATTCTACGTGTTCCAACTGTTCGACTTCTATGCAGCTTCTGGATGGGCGTTGTTATGGCTGTTGTTCTTCGAGTGTATAGCGATCTCATGGAGTGTCGGTGAGTGATGAAGAACCCTTGGTACTGGTCGCTAATGTGGCCTACATAGGTAGGCGATAATGGATCTAGCCAATGAGACCACCAACGCGCTTTCCGTTCGCACCAATCGTGCACACCGTCTCTGGATGGCATGCTCATTCGACGCGGTCTTATTGATTGGTCTAGTGGGTCTCTCCTCCCAATGCAGGCCGCATTAACGACATCAAAGTCGGCCACTTTGCTACGGCGCTTTTCTTTCTTTTTCAAGGCTTAGAGACTATTTAACTACTGGATAAGTACGTTACGCTCTTGGGTGTGGTGCTTTCCTTTTTAAGGACCCTTCCTGATCTTACCTGTAGGTAGAACGCATGGCGCATCCTTAGAATATTGAATAACAGGCAAAACTATTTTATATGTTGTTTTAATAGCTAGATTATTAGGATGAGTCCCAGTGAGGTAAGCAAGCACCTCCAAAATGGCATCCACCCCTAAATTTGTCCAAAAATTTATTTATGGGCGAGGTACTCCCCCCAACTAGGATTGCTTCGAATATTCTTGTTCAAATGATCACCGATTTTTTTAGGAATTGATCGATGGTACGAGCACATGAAGAGCATGATCGGCTACTATCCGAGTCGATGGTGGAAGTTCTGCTGGGTGTTCGCTACGCCGGCCGTCTGCATGGTAGGATTTGGTTAATATTTGTATTTTTTTAGTAATTTTTTATAGTATAGTATATTTGCTCACTTCGTTGACTGCCTGGGGTCACCTGAAAGCCTTCTGATGCACTGCTACTCTGAACTCTGTCTTCAGAAGGCTGGATGGAGACACTATATGGGGGAATCTACCGGACCCGACACCCGGTCAGACCTGTCTCGCTCTTCTTCTTCTTGAGCTTTAACGACTATTGAGGCATTTTCGAAGGTCTTTTAGCCTCTCTGATGGCGACCCTTCTGACCTTCCTACCCAAAACAATCGCTATAGTCTTGCGGGAGTGTAGCAACCCAAAATACCGTAATCCTCTCGAATTCCGTACTTTGAACACTGCCCACCCTCATCGAGGCACGAAAAACCGCCCGGAATTCCCGCTGTGGGTGACCGTCGAGCGCTGCGAGGAAGACAAATGATGGCCGGCGTCGCGTCCTGACCTCACACCTCTTCCAACGATGCCGATGACGGCTGGCGCCTTCCAGACGAGCAGTTGTTTCTTCCGCGTAGATCCGACGGCTGATATGCGATGATCACTTCGTATCCCAACCACCAGGGAGATTTCCCGGGGTAAGTAGCAATAACAGGGCAAAAAGAAGGTCTTTTAGAGGGCTATTAGCTGCTCTGTAGCCACTGCTGCTTCCACGGGTTAAGCCATGCATTCGATTTGTTTCTGGCATCACACGACCGGGTTAGACCAAATATTTCGGTCAGACCACATTGTAAGTCGTTTTGACATAGCCAAAGGTATAGAAAATGAAGCACAAAGGTCGGCGCTGATAGAGATTCACGGATCACGGCATTCTGGGCGCGTGTAGCGCAGGCGGAAGAGGTGCTGGCTCTCGCATGCATCCTATACCAGGTTCCTGGTTCGGATTTCCCGCCCAGGCCAACCGAGCCTTCCATCCCTCCGGGGTAGGTGAGTTCGTGCCAGACGTGTTTGGGAAGGATAAAGCGTTGAGTTGTTCATCTGCTGGCCACCGCAATTCATTGTGGTCATTTGTGGCCGAACACGCACTCAAATCGCTTCCACGATATCCCTTAGAAGTAGAATGCGTGGCGCATCCCAAAAGGGATTGAGTAGCGACGTCCTTTAACGTCTATCCTATTCCATCGTCTTCTTATTTTTCTTCTTCATCGTCATCTTTTTCTTGCTCTTCTTCTTACTATTCTTTATTCACTTCGCCATCTTGCTGTTTGCCTTCCTTGTCCTCGCTTTCTTTTTTTTCTCCTCCTTCGCTTTGTTTTTGCTTCATATTCCGTCCTCTTTGTCGATCATTATTATAATCTTCTTCATTCTCTTCTTCTCCTTGCACCTGTTCATTATTAATGTCGTCGTCATCGTTGTCTTCTTCTTCTTCGTTTTCTTCTTCAGCTTTTTCGTATTCTTCAGTATGTCTTCTTCCTTGTTCTTCTTCTTCTCCGGGTTCTTCTTTTTCGCTGCCTTCGCCTTCATCTTCGTCTTCGTCGTTGTCTTCGCATTTTCTTTCCTTCCTTCTGTATTTTCTTCTTCATATTAATTTCATTTTCCTTCCTGTTCCTCGATCACATCATCATTCAATTCTTTTCCTTCGGCCTAGTAGTAATAAACACCGTCGTCATTGTTGTCATCATCATCTTCTTCTTTATGACCGCCTTCTTCTTCGTCATCTTGTTTCTTATTACTTCCTCGTCTTTCTATATATTCTTCCCCGTTTCTTTTTTTAACACGCTTTTTCTCTCTATATTCTTTCCTTAGGGCGAGTGTAGCGCAGTCGGAAGAGGTGCCGACTGTTGCGTGCACCCGATACCAGGTTCCTGGTTCGGATTTCCCGCCCAGACTAACCAAGCCTTCCATCCCTCCGAAGTCGGTGAATTGGTAGCAGACTGTTTGGGAAGGATAAAGCGCTGACTTATCCATCGGATGGCCACCGCAAGCCATTGTACGGCCAAATACGCATTCAAATGGCCCCCACGACATCCTGTAGAAGTAGAATGCGTGACGCATCCCCAGAGAGATTGAATAACACCTTGCTTTGTCCTTATCCTTATTCTTCTTTTGCGCCTTCGTTTTTAAACTAGTCACCCCTTTTTCATCATGTGTCTCATTCTGGAAAACCAGGCTTCGTAGTCCTAATAGTCTCCGTGAAATCGGGCTCACTACAGCGACCTCGTTAGTGACTATGGCTAAGGAGCTCATCTGAACGAAGGCAGATGGGTCGACAGCTCTCTGGAAGCATTTGACTGTCTGACTTCAGCAGCTGAGGTGATGCTATCTCTCTGATTGTTTTGGGCAGTCGCCGAGCTACGACCATGTCTTTGTTGTATTCTGTTAGGCAATGTTTGCCCGTTTTCCCACATTTTGAAGATCTTTGGAATTTATCCTAATCGGAGGGTGGCATGTAGTGACCCAATCCTCTGCTTAAGCTTCTACGACAGCTAGCGCTGCTATATGACAATGTAAACCCTTTCTTTTAAATTCAGGGGATGTGGTGGTGTGAGATCGAATATTTTACGGTTGCCTCCTCTCGACTAGGATAGATCCCATCTTTGAAGTTTCTGAGGCGTTCAAATAGGTGGTTACTGCGCAATACAATAGCGTTGCCTATCCATAGAATTCCTCTACGAGCAAAAATTCAGAGAATGTTGAATAGAAAGGCAAAAGGATCTTGTGAGGTTTCGGAAGTTACCTAAAAATTACGCGAATCCTCTGAATTCCAGGGAGTGATGATCTTCGGTCTGGTGAAGTATCAGCCGTTACGTATAGCCGCCTACAACTACGACTATCCGTTCTGGGGTCATGTGTTCGGCTGGTTCTTGTCGTTGTCGTCGATGCTCTGCATTCCCGGATACGCCATCTACGCCTGGTTCACCACCGAAGGCACCACCGCTGAGGTTCGTACCGCTGTTCGTGTTTCGTACCACTCTCTTGGAACTTGAGGACAGACTATAGGACTAACACATGAGAACCATGCACAGGACCACAAACTTGGGTAACGAAACCAACATTAACTTGAACTATACCATTTTCACGTCGATTTGGACACTATTCGGAGGTAGCTTAAGACTTTGAAATCAAAGCGAACTCAAATTAAGATGAGCTTTTTCTACAGTAGACAGAACACTCTCCAAAAAGCTTCGAATAATTCTTGTCCAAGGAGAATTTCTGTATAACTTCCTTTGAAGTTTGAATTTATTCATGCAATAACTGAACACTTTGTTTCACCTTTTATAAAATTTCATTTTTTTTTGAGAAAAAATGGATTAAAACTTGTTTTAAAGAGCAGAAAGGCTGCCATTTTTAGTGCCAAAAATAGATTGCGCCATGCACTCCTCCAAGACGTCGCGATTTTTATTGGATTGATATCAAAATTGCTGTTTGCAAGGAGTTTAACACTTTTAAACGATACAACAGTTGTAAAGAACACACACACACATCCTCATATAGATGCTTCAGTGGCATTTGCCCTATCAATCAGATAAAAATCGCGAAGAGCTTTTCGAGTGCATGGCGCGATTTATTCGCTTAATATCAAATATGATTGCAGCCTTGTTGTGCTTTGAGGCAAATTTTAATATTTAATGTTTTTTCAATTTTTTTTTACAAATTTAATACTTTCATTGGAGCCGGTGAATAGAAAAAATTCAGATAAAGTTACACTAAATTTTTCTTAAACAAAAATTATTTTAACCATCTTGAAGAGCCTGCAGTTTAACCTGTAGTTAGATCACTTCAATTTGGAAGACGTTCACGTTTAGTTGCGAAGCATGAAGTTTGTTTAGAAGAGTGTCGAATTTGATTTGGAAACGGAAACCTTGCTCGAAATTTTATAAAATTCTCATTTTCTGAGGAAAGGTATTGAATTGAATTTTTAGCGAAAATTCTGTTGGCGAGGAGTTACACAGATGTAAACGGTGCAACAAAGACAGTTTTAAAAACACACATGTCCTCACACCATTTCTTCAACTAAACAGTATTTACGCTTTCTATCAACAAAAAAAAACCAAAAAAAAATGCGACGATCAAGTCGAGTGCACGGCGCGATCTCTTTTTCAAATACACTAAATGTCAACTAACTTTAGCTAATAGTTTTTGTGAAAATAATAATTTTACGAAATTTCTAGTTTTCAGTTATTAGGGCAAGTAAAACTAGAGTTTAAAGGAAGTCATACCATATTTTCCGTAAACAAAAAAATACATGACCTGAAAATGGGCAGCATTGGGAGGTAGCGCCGGCGAATCAAATCGCATCAAGTTGGCATGCCATTCAGAGAGAGATTGTACGGCCAGTACATTGGCTTACATTCCTGATTGGCTCGCTTCTATTCGACAGATGCTTTGCTTGGTTGTGATTTGCTCGTGGTTCACCACCTCCCAATGCCGTCAATTTTTGCGACATATACCTTTTAAATTCCAAAAAATCGAAATTTTAAAACGACCGTCTTTCAGACTAAAAAAAGACTCTCGAGGACGGATAGAATAATTTTTTTGGTAACATGTCGCGAAGATGGGCAGCATTGCGAGGTGGTGGTGCGCCAGCCAAACATAACCAAGCAGAACATCTGTCGAACAGACGCCAGCCAATCAGTGTACAAGCTCTCTCTGAGTGGCACAACAATTTGATACGATTGATTCGCTGGCGCACTCCCACTTCCCAATGCTGCCCATTTTCGCGACATGTATCCTTCGAAGTAACGAGAAATTCTTATTAGAAAAAATATAGCTAAAAAATGGCGACCAGAATATTAGTATTCTTCGCTGTTCCGCCACGGAGTTGTCATTTTCAGAAGTTCAAGATTCTGTTCCGTCCCGACATCGAGATCGAGAAGCAGAATCACGACGTGCACGAGGACACCGAGCTGCACGACATGCACGATTTCCATCAATTATAATGTAATCGATAGGTAGTAGGCGCGTATTGATGTTATTGATTAGTGTCAGAGTGTCATCGGAGCCATCAGAATGTGCTCATTGTCAGTGCAGTCAGTGGTAGCTGTTGTTCTAGTCGTCGTCTCGTTCTGTTGTCTCTCATCATCAACTCCAACTACTCTTCAGAACATTCCTTAACTGTTCATGTTGATCGTCGTCGTCGTCGTCATCGTCATCGTCTCGTCGTTTACTATGCCTTACCGTGCGAGGAATTCTTCTGTTCACTCATCCCGATCCTCTTCCTTCCGCTACTCATCCACCTCCTCCTCCTCTTCTTCCTCCCTGTCTTCTTCCATGATGTGTTTCTATGTCGTCGCCGGCGCCGGTGGCGCCGCCGACGGCACTTATTATTCAGTCATTGTTCCACGTACTACAAGCGCTTTCCCCGAGCAGCCAGCTACTCCACTACCAGTTAATAATCGTCGGTTCAAGTACACTTGGACGGACCAACCACCACACTCACCGAGAGAGAATTCGCTCGTCTGAAGAGCTCCGTCGAAGAGCACCACATAGAACGTGCAGCGGCACCAGAGACGATCTTCGGATCTTCTTCGTTCCGTCAGCGGCACACGCGAAGGGACCCGAGCCGCCCTTCTCCCCTACATCTCCAAGAAATGATCCCATAGATATGTATTATTGTATATTAAAGGCATTCGATGTATAAATGGATTTTATTTATTGGCCAATTGAAGATTGAGGTCATATCATGTAGATTTTTTCCTTTCTTAATTAAATGTCACTGTGGTACCTTTAGAAACAGAAATAGCTGATGATTCTAAACAAGTGCAACTGACAGAAAAGCTGATTTAAAAAGCTCTATATGGTGTTGTTCGGGCAATATGGGAAGACACTTTACCCGTATTTTTCATTTTCGGCAGCAAAATTCCAAACGAATTCACGTCAAAGCTTTTGGACCAATCAGAGTGGCCAGCTCATTCCTGCCTCTCCATGCAAGCCACACTAACGACAAGCATTCTTTCAAGGAAAGGGTCGGAAGTGTATATCTGAACGGGAAGAGCGAGTCATATAGGATGAATCTGGGAGGGGGACGTTCTGCCTGAAAGCGGCGCGGGCAGAGGCGCGGGACAGTGCCTGCGGAGACAATTAGCGTCGACTCGCGCAGTGACACCCGCCGCGTCGCACTCAGCCAGACAGCCCTCGCCGCAGAGGCGATGCTGACCTAGGCAACCACGGGAGCCTGCAGGTCGACCAGATTTGGTGTGATTACAATCGATTATGGGGATAGGATGCTCAGACGGCTTGCATTGGCAGTCCAGAAACTCGGATTGACCTGAACCTACCATCTTCTATATCAGAATTTCGAGCTCTATCGAATGAGGCAGGAAAGAATCTTGCCTCAATAACCCTTATAACAATTTCTTCACTGTTTAACTTAAATATCAGCTTTTATTTATACCAGAATTAACTACGAGGCATGCTTCCAACCTACTGATGTGAATTCTACCGTCTCCTGTATCAGAATTTCGCTCTCTATCGAAGGAGCTAGAAATTATCCTGTCTAAATAACCCATATGGGGCTTTCAGACGTTGTTTATTTTTAAATATCAGTGTTTATTTATATCAGAATCAATTGCGAGGCATGCTTCCAGGCTGAAATTGCGCGAGGAATATAACTAGATAGACGAGAGACTTTCTAAGAGCACCCCACGTGCTGAGCCTTTTTGAAAACGACATTATGATCCTTCAGTGCGTAGAGCATGTTCACAGTCTGAAATTGCCCAAAGAGTTCAATTTGATAGTCGGTGGACCTCCTAAGAACACCGACGCACTCCAGTTTTTCAAAGCATTTCATGAGTGTTTCCTAACTCGTTAATTGATGGAGGGGACATTAGCTACGCAGGTACATTGCCTGTGGAACGCGAGGTCAAAAAACTGCTAGAAGCCACAAGCGACTGGACGAGGAATTTGAAGAATTGTGTGATGAAATTTATTCTCGTTGTTAACAACATTAGATTTCATGAACCACCTATCCAGTCTTAGTCTCGACATGTATGGTGTGGGCATTATAAGGTTCCATAGAAAAATCAGTTACGAAATTAAAGAGATATAATTTGAAACTAATGCTTTAAACTTATGTTAAAAGATCCCTAGTCTATCTAGTTGGAATCCTCGTGCAATTTTAGCCTGGAAGCAAGTCTCGCATTTAATCCTGATATATGTGAATAATAGCCGATATTTAGCGAAAAACAAACAACTCCTGAGAAAAATCGCTTTAAGGGTTGTTGAGGCAGGGTTCTTTTCTGGATCATTCGATAGAGCTCGATATTCTAGTACTGGAGATATTATGGTTTACATTAGTAGTATGGAAGCATGCCTCGCAATTCATCCTGGCATAAATAAAAACTGTTATTTAACGAAAATAAACAACGCCTAAAAAGTCGCCATAAGGGTTATCTAGACAGGATATAATGCAGGAGATGGTAGAGTTCACATCAGTAGCCTTCTCTTGCAGTTAATTCTGATATTAATAAAAACTGATATAAACGAAAGTTAAACAGCGCCTGAAAAAAAATTGTTGTAAAGGTTATTGAGACAAGATTCTTTCCTTGCTCACTCGACAGAGCTGGAAATTCTAATATAGAAGACGGTAGGTTTAGATCAATCCGAGTTTCTGGACTGCCAATGCAAGCCGTCTGAGCCTCCTATCCCTCTATCGATTGTAATCATACCAAATCTGGTCGACCTACAGGCTCCTGTAGTTGGCTGGGTCAGCATCGCCTCTGCGGCGAGAGCTGTCTGGCTGAGTGCGACGCGGCGGGTGTCACTGCGCGAGTCGACGCTAATTGTCTCCGCAGGCACTGTCCCGCGCCTTTGCCCGCGCCGCTTTCAGGCAGAACGTCCCTCACCCGATGAATCTCCACCCCTCAGTTAGTATAAAAATGTGTTTCTTTTTTGCCAAGTCGGTAAACCCAAGGATTAGGCGGTCATTGAAGTCACAGTGGAATCGCCGTCTCACAAGTTCTGTTATCTCTTGTAGGCCCGCAACGGCAAGGACTGGGGGTGCAGTGGATAGTGACGGTTCTTCATGTGTGAGAGGTCGGTGGTTCGATTCTCCTGCGCTGTTGCACACTTGCAATTTAAATGACTGGTTGAGATTTGAAAAATTCTGCCGTCTGTATCGTTTTCAGACGTTTTTTTTTGCCTAAATTTCCCTTCTGAATGCTGTGGTATTCAACATGGTGATGTATAAATGTTCAACACCAGTGAAACATAGGTTCAAACTGCATGAAGCAGCACTGGGCACAATACGGGCAGCGTATAAACAGCCTCTCACAGTTTGCTTCCATATGTACATGGGCCAATGACCTCGGGAAAAAAACCAACCTGCTCGGATTTTCAAAAGAGACCGGGATGTGACGTCGGAAGTGGTTCAAATGAGAAACGAGGTCTATGGATCCCGCAAATTAACCTCTTTCCTTCATCTTTGCATGTCACCTGCCTATCATCAGAGGTCTAGTGAAGGTTTTCTAATAGGTCATCCAATAAGTAATCGTTTTTCCAACCTTGACTTCAACTGAACAAATTTTCAACAAAACTTCATTTCAGCCAACAATGTAATCACCATCATTATCAACAACCTTTCTCCTTCTAATGAGGAAATCTTCAATACATGAGCAATAAAACTCTCGTGGTTTTTCAGCAAAATATGTGGACACAGCATTTTGAATATCCTCCAAACTTTCAAATTTCTTGCCACTAAGAAAATGCTGTAGAAACCGGAATAAGTGGTAATCCGAAGGTGCAAGATGGGAGAATACGGTGGATAAGGGAGAACCTCCCAACCTAATTCGTTGATTTTTTTCCAGCGTCTGTTCTGCACAGTGCGGTCTTGCATTGTCGCGATGGAGAACTACGCCCTTTCTGTTGGCGCAGAGCATTGCCAAGCGTCGATCGGTTGGCACGGTTCTCGGCAGATAAAGCATGCGGTACCAAAACACCTGCTGTCGTGCCCCGGGTGAGTCCGCTGCACCGGCGTCAAGACTCATGCGGCCCTCAAACCGAGGCCACGTGTGAGGCACAACCGGTGTCGAGGTCTTGCCTCTGCGCGCTAGCTCTTACACAACCTGCCACGTGAGGGTGAGGCCCTTGTTGCCCCGACTTAGCACACCTCATACCTCATAATGCGGATGTTGTTTAGGATCTTTCCCGGGACTGCACCTGCGCTGGCCCCTCGGCGACTCTCGCCCATCTTCACATCACTCGCGTAATACAATTGAACCAGCCGACCTTCTGCAATGTTTGCCACTGCGCTCAGAATAAACCTTTTCCCACTCTCGAGTCACATGACAATGCGCATAGACAACATACTTCATGGCAACCCAGTATACACACAATACATATCAATATAGGAGAACAGCTGCCTACGAGTCAAGGCTAAGCCCCGTCAGCTTACCTACGGGTCAGCCCCAAGCGCACGCCGCAGATCCTTCCTCGCTCCTACCCTGGAGCCTGCGCTCACGAGGGCGGTGGCTCGGTCGGTCTCTGTGGTTACCTCTGTTATCGCCTCTGCGCGTCCTGTCCTGGTCGTCCTGGAGTCCTGCGCAGCCTGTCGAATCGATGTCCTGATGGTGTGGACACTGTGCTGACGATGGAGTGCCGGAGCAGAGAGCGGACCGACCGCTCGAAGCGATGACGAAGCCGGAGACTGCTGGGTGCGCGCGGGAAGGCGTTTATAGTGCGTCGCGGCGCGTGCGCGCGACCGTATGCCTTGCGCGGCGGGACCAGTGCGCCTCCCAGCGTGTGTGTCCTTGAAGAGTCGTGATGGAGCGTGGCGAACGTCACGACACCTGCTCTGCACACCTTGCCAATTTGGCGCAGGTGAAAATGTATGGTTGATTTAGGTTCGTTAAGAGTACTCAAAAGTTTCCCCACTGTTTGACAAGGATTCTCCTCCTGTTCTGCCACCAGCATGTCGTTGTCGAACGTTATGGCCTTCCTGATCGAGAAGAGTCAGAGAGGTCAAAATTACCGGATTTGAACTTGGAAAACTATCACTGGCATTTGCGAACGTCCAATGCACCTGGATATACACTGCAGATATTTTTGGTAGCTACCGCTGCGTCGCTGTTCTTCCGAAATTCGAACAGCATGCAATGCCGAATATGCTCCTCTGAGATTTGCCAAGCCATTTCACATGTACTTGCAAGTTAACAATTCAACGAATAGTAGACTCTAAAAGAGCAAGTCTCATTCAGAATCACTTTAGTCCACCTTCGAAATACACAAGTCTGCCAAAAAATAATGAGTTAAAACAGTAGTGCACAAAAAATGGCATTACTTTTGGATCACCTAATAAAACTTAACACCAACAATGTCCGCCGATATCCGAGTGGTGATCCACCTGCTCCCCGAAGTGTGGCTCAGCTTTAGACAAGGAGCATTCGAGGAAAGAAATCGAGCTGGCAGAACGGCCAGCATACTCAAGGACTTCTAAGCACGTCAACTTGAAGTTGACGAAGACGAACAGCTGGAAGTGGTGGAAGAAGAAGAGGAAAATTGGGATCCGCAAGTGAACTGATGAACGTGGAGAGGCAAGCAAGCAGTGGGCATATGATGACGTGAGGAGCCTGTAGCTTTTACAAGCCGTCCGTATGGTGACCAGTGCTTCTGTTTCATGCACTTTGAACATTTATACATCGTCATGTCAAATAGCTTTTTCATTGCCTTTTAGATAAAAAACCGGAAGAAAGTTACTCTCCACAGCATACAGCGGGAGAGTAGCGCAGAAAACGTATGAAAATGATGCAAACGTCAGGATCCTTCAAATCTCAACGAATCAGTTAAAATGCGAAAATCCGGCAGCGCAGAAGAACCGAACCCCCACCTCCCTCGTCTGAAGCAACGTCACCATCCACTGCGCTCCGCTTGCCAGCATCGGTCGGCTTCGCGGGCGTACAATGGACCCAGAACTCGTGAGGCGCCGATTCTATTGTAACTTCAAGGACCTGATATTCCTTGGGTTTAAAAACTTGACAATAAAAAGAAACACACTTTTATGCTGATTGAGGGGTGGGGATTCTTCCTATATGACACGCTCTCCCCGTCCAGACATACGCTTCAGACCTTTTCTTGCTAGTTGCACTGATATACAAGGAGATAATTGCGGCTGAGGAAGGATGAACCTCGAGGGAGTGCGCCATGCTTTGAACTTTTAGTAGACATCGCTGAGACGATTGATGGGCTACTGCGCCTCTACTATTTTTTTCACTAAATTTGTAGTTCTGCTGCTGGTTTTAAGAGAAAACGAGCTAGCCACGAGACTAGACCATCGTCTTCTTCGTGAATCTTCCGCCTGCGCAGGGCTTCGACCCCTGGCGTGCTTCGGCTAGCGGGGGGTCGTCGTCATCGTCGTCGCCGCCGCCGCATCGCATTCATCGCAACGCACCAGCCCACCACTCCTTTCCGAGAGATGTCGTCGTCGTCGTCGTCGTCTTACATTCGAGATCCAGTTCGCAGCGGCTCTGATCCATCCAGTTGCAATCCTCCACTCGCTGTCGGTTCGTTCTCGTCTCGTCTCGCCGTACGCCGCCACAACCACCGTCATCACAAAACGCGCTACAATGCCAACTGCTGGCCGACGACGGCTGGCGCTGGTGCTGCTGATGCTGTTCCTCGTCGTGATCGCCGAGACCGACAGTCGTCAGATCTATCAGCACGCCGAATGGAACAAGATACCAGGTTCGTCACCAGCCTAAGCCGGCCAGCCCTGTACTTCGGCCACGTTTTCTCGCTCGCTCTCTTTCCACCGCGTGTGCGCGCCTTCGTCAGTGACGTTCTTCCGAGATTTCGATTTCGTTCGACGACTTCCGTTCCATTTTTGATCGCTTTTTCTCGTCGATTTCAAGTTTTTCGTGCAGTCTTCATCGTTCCCCTATGGGCGGAAATCGATTCAGCCAATCAAAAGCGGTTGGACGATCGATGTTCTTTTGTCGTTTTGAAATCTGCTCATCGGCCAATATATTCGCGCAATTCACGTTGAACGAATAGCCCTTATCTTCGAAATTTTTCAATCGGCCGTTAATTTTGCGCGGACACATGGACGGATTTACAGGCGGCGATAACCTCTGAGCCACAGAAATTCCAGTATGGCACGAAGCAAAAAAAGCCGATCAAACCATATACTAAATACGACGATTGAAACGGGAAATAGCTGGCATAATAGGGCGTGGAGTTCCTTTTGCGCTGGTGGAGTGCCTATGAACAAAAATCGATTTAATCAATCGACAGTCATTGTACTATTGGTGTTCTCTTGATCTTTTGAAATCTATTGAATGGCGAGCATATTTGCGCGATCCTACGTCGAACGATTAATCCTGATCTGCGAAATCCTTCAAACGGCAATTAATTTTGCGCGGACACATGGACAGATTGACCGATGGCCATGATCTCCACACGTAGCAGCCTAACAAATGTCTTTTCCTACAGAAACTGTTGTATGTCACAAGGGACAATGGACAAGACAAGAACAGATCACGTAAATACGACGATTAATAGGAAATGGCTGGCATAATGGGATGCGGAGCTGCCCCGGTGGAGCGCCTATGATCACAAATCGATTTAATCAATAGACATTAGTTGTGCAATCGGTGATCTTTCTTTGAAATCTATTGATCGGCGAGCATATTCGCGCGATCCCACGTCTGCGAAATCCTTCAAACGGCAATTAATTTTGCGCGGACACATGGACACATTGACTGACAATGAGTGCAATGGAGTCTGTTGATTGTGCATTAGAGTTCCACATTGTTAGGTACCATGCAGAGAGTTACCGTATAAGTAGCAGCGACGGTCGTCGAAGGAACGTCGCCGGCAGTAAACCAGTTAATCGCTCCTCCATAGATGCGTAATGGTGAGACAAAGACCGAGCGCGAAAATGGAGGAGGTTCCGGGCCACGGGAGGCTCGAGTCCGCTTCACGCTACTCAGATTGGGAGCGTGAGCGATTAGCTGAAGAAAACTAGTTCGAATTCTTCTCGTTTTCTGGAATGCGCCATGCACTCTGCTTTCACACCATTTCGACATGTCTATCTGGTAAACACAGCAAGCTAAGAGAAAAAGCTTGGTGGTATATCTTTCCTATATTATTGCTCGAAAAGCCCTAACAAGTTATAAGATTTGGAAGGCAGGGTTAGAACGGCTGCGAAACCGAACCTTGAATCGATTCTTGGTACAAACCCTCGAACCGGCGCCTTCTGTCGCTACTGTGCCATGCTGATAATGACGAACAGACAATCTGTCAAGTGTTCTTATACTTCATGGTGATGTGTCTCCTAGTATGTCCTCTCCATTGCACTAATTTGCGCTCACATAGCTCAGTCGGTAGGGCGTGGGTCTAATAAGCTCAAGGTCACAGGTTCGAATCCTTTCATGATTGGGTTATGCAACGAAAAAATATGGGTGCCATGAATTCACTTCGAGACTTAAGAAATTAAATATCGCCGCTATAAGCACGAATCAATAACTTGGGATAAGCCATGCATTCCGCCTACGTCTGATAGAGGCATATGTGCTCCTTAATGATAAAAACTGATATCAATTTTTGTGACACTGTAGTCTAACAGCCGGTATGACCACTGGCTGTAGATTCATCTCCTTTTTTGTAGATAAAAATGTAAGACTTTTCAAAGTCATCCTAAATGGCCGATCTTGGTCAGCAGCCGATCGATAATGCTAAGCTGATCAGTATTGTTTACCTGATGGCATCCTAACCAGGGTCCAGCACATCGTAATGAATCTCGCCTCAAGCGGTCAGCGTAGGAAAAAAATCGATGATTTCGATCAATAATGGTCGACCGCCTATTGATGGTGGACTAATACAGTTTTTTGATTAACCGTAGGCTGGTAGGTGTTGCCTATTTGTCTTACAATCCCTAATTAGCTAGTTATGTCTGACAATTCCGAGTTATTTTGACGTGAATGCCACCCATGTGGTAAAATTCTGGCAAAAATCGAAAAATCCATCGATATTGGGCAGAACATATTGCTTACATTTTACGAACACTACCCTTTGGTCAATGTTTCGTAACACCCATCTAAAACAAGGAAGGCAAAAATTGATCAGATCGATCAATAATGACTGCTCGATCGATATTGTTCAGTTGTTTTGTATTCCACACATAAAGCCAAATATTTACGCTAAACCACTTCAAACGATCACTTCAGGATAAAGGTCGATAACACTGATCGATAAGGGCAAGCGAATCGATTTAGGGACCTGTTTTGGTCACCTACCCATCGGCCAATATATTCGCATGATTCTTATTCAAAGGAGAGTTGTCACGATTCAAGGACAGTAATCAGTCAATCTGTCTACATGTCGGCACAAAATTAATGGCCGTATGTCGGATTTTACAGACCTGGGTCATCCGTCCATCTTGAGACTCACGCGAGTTTGTTGGTCGATACAAAAGCCTTAACTCGATAAAAGGGCATCAATTTCTCAACCACTATCGATTGGTTAAATCGATTTTTTCGTATTAGGTCGTTTGATGTTGTAAATGCGCCTATATAGCTTGTATATGTTCATTGGTCTGTTTGTACGTCCGTCCGTCACAGCGGCACAATAACCAAAGGGTGGATTTTTCATATATCAGTCGGTATTATTGATCGCTGTTTCGATCTAAGGTTTCATGGTGGGAATGGTAGAAATGTGGTGGGCGATGGAGAGGCTTCACCGCAAATAAACGGCTTTTCTCGGTCAGCCGTTATTGATTGACTTTATCGATCTTTGCCCAGAAATAGCCGTTTGAGATGGAAGTTATACACATACAATGGCCGATGGGCATAGTTCACAGCAAGTGGAAGCTGTTGACCTTTCAGCTGCTATCGATACGTCAACTGCTATCGATCAATTTGCCGATTTTTGCCCAAATTTACCCGTTTAAATAAGAGATATGGCAGGTAATGGAAATGATTGACACTATCTACTGGGTACATGTTATCGATCAGTGCTATCTGTTCAAAGCTGACGGTTTGGTGCGATGCCACATAAGAATAATAACGGTCACTATTTTTACGCGCATGAAAGCGCGGTCACCAACATCGTACGATACGGCTTAGATGCGGGGTAGTGTCTATAAGGATGTAGTTAACAAATTCTGGGCAGCGAGATGGCTGGGGAATATGGCGCAGCAGGATCAGGTGCCCTTGCCTGTACGACTCTTACGGGTTCAAATCCTGACAGCTAGAAGGGGCATAGAGACCAAAGACTAATTGCTTAGCGAGCATTCTGTTGCTGATGTCGCTGCTCTGATTGGCTGGGTAATTCCCGTTCCACCATGTAGGCCACATTAACGACTAGCACCATACTGATACCAACGGGAGGACAAACGGGTTTGAGTTCGTGATGGTGCGGCGCTTTTGCTAACAAAGCAGCTTCACACGACGTTGGCCGCTTTTGTCGGGATGCGCCATGCACTCTTCTTCTGCGCGGTATTCTGAGACTCCTTCCATGCCTTAACATTTCTGTCCCAGTCTTAAAAATTCCCCAAATTTTAGGAAACGCTGGTGTGAAGATCAGACTGACGAAGAAAGGCATCAACCATGTGAAGACGGTCGGCGTTCGGCTACTCAACGAGCAGATCTCAAAGCTCTCTGGTTACTCCACTCAGTTCGCCATCTCTCAGCCAGGAATCGAAGGTCACGTCACGCTGAACAATGTGCGAGTGCTCCAGTACAATCCTCCGCAGGTTAGTGCCAACTATTCGGAAGTCGTTAGCGATTCACATGAATTGGAGCTACCTCTAGGTCTCGGTGGTGAACTTCCTTCCGCCTCGATTCGTCGTCTTCGGACTCGAGAACATGGACATCTCGTGAGTGTCTCCATTGTCATTCAGTGACCTGAATCTTAACCGCCGTTGCATTCTCGAATTCGACAGGCTCGCCGGCGCGTTTTATGGCACTGGAGGCCCGTTCCAGGTGGAGGGATTCGTCGACGGAACAATTCAGGGACTGACGGTAGCCCTCACGGCCGAGTTCTCCACCACTGACGAGGGCATGATGAAGGTTCAGGTATGTTGACGACCCCTCGGCTTCAGATGTAGTGGAATGCCGTTCTCTGTGCTATTGAAGGTGCCCAACTGCTCGACGGTCATCGGCCGAAGCCACTTCAACATCGACCCACAGGGACCGATGGGACCTCTTTTGAAGACCCTAGAGGTAGCTAGGCCTTGATTCTCAGATGAATACAGGAGTGGTTTAACTATAGAAGAGGTTCAGCCGGAAGTGCTAGGAGGTACTAGTCGTTAATATGGCCTACCATGCGAGAAAAGAACGTGCCAGATCGATCAGATTGCATGCAGAAGATGATTGGCTGGTGCGTGCCCGCCTGCTAATGTAGGTCACATTAACGACTAGTGCTAGGTAAAGAAGAGATCATGCACTTATCGATTAAAAGCACGTAAAATGTCAAAATCTGGCCAGTACGGGTATATTTTACAATCACGGGGTCTATGGGCGTGGTTTTGCCTCTGAAACTTCCTGTTCCAAATTTAACAGCTTTTCGCCGTTTTCAAGCAGATTCTGATGCCTTCTGAATAAGTGATTATCTTACCTATTTAAATGGCTGAATCGAAAGGAGTTGTAGGTACTTATCGTTAATGTGGCCCGCAGTTGGAGGAAAGAACGCACTAGACCTAGGTCTACACAAGTAAACCACGCTGATGATACAAATACATACATACAAAAGAGGAGGATACCATACCTCTTCGATTAAAAACCCGTGAAAATGTGCAAAAGTCGGTGCAAATCAGGTATATTCTATCACTAGGCGCTCATGGGCGTGGCCTTGCTTCCAGGGGCGTGGCTCTTGCGCGACTTTATCCAAATTTCACAGCCGATTTTCACCGTTTTCAAACAGGCTCTGTTGCATTCTGAATAGGCAGTAATAGTACCTATAGAAGAAGCTGGGCTAGTAGAAGGAGCACTGGTCGTTAATGTGGCCTACAATGGGAGGCGAGAACGCACCAGTTAAATGAGACTGCGTAGAATAGGTGCACCATCCAAAGGAGCGTCCACAGCCGGAACACTCACTGGGTGGCACATTCCTATCACTCATGTAGGCCAGATTAGCGACTAGTACCAAGTTGGAAGACGTCGTATCCTTATCCAGAAATTTAGTGTTTTATTCGTATTTAATATTTTATTCTTATCCTGAGAAAAACGCATAAAATTGAAGCAAAAGGGGTACATTTAGCAATCGTATCACTCATGGGCGTGGCCATTTTTCTAGAGGCGTGATCACGGCGCTTTCTGATCTAAATTTCACATATTCTTCGCTGTTTTAATGCAAATTCTGACGCGTTCTAAATAAATGATGTTATTTAGCATTCAAAAGGCTGAAATGGAAGTAGTAACAGGTATTTGTCGAGGATATGACGTACAGTAGGACACAAGAACTCACCAGTCCAATCAAACCGCATTGCATGGACGTACCATCCAAAAAAGCGTTCGCGGCCGCTATCTTTCATGGCTAGCGCGCATTCGAATGTAGTCCATATTACCGACTAGTACCAAACAGGGAAGCCCTACTATGTCTTGGCGTTAAAAAGAGGAGAAACTGCGCGAAATAGAAGAGAAACGAGTCTGTTTCACAAGTTCGACGTTCATGGTTCTGGGATTCTAGACTGCTCACGAAGAAGTGATGGTGTGTGTATTCAACTGTGCACTGCTCCATTTACAAAATTTTTGGGCTAAATTTTAACGCTGAGTTTTTATGGCCTCATCAACGACGGCATCCGAAATCGGATTCCGGGCATGTTCTGCAAGAAGCTGAAGCATCTGATCGAGGAGAACTCGCCGCGTCTTTTCGGAAAACTCGTCCGCACCGACTTCGAAGAGCACTTTCAGGATTTCGGCTTGATCGACAGCCCAGTGATCAAGAAGTGAGTGGGAATTTAGTTGACTGAACAGGCGGTGAGATTGTTGAATACATGGCGCGTTCTCGAATGGTGTTGTTTCTTTCAGTAGACTGCGAAAGGAGAGGAAATAGGTGTTTTTGGGCAAAAATATGGCTCAAATACCAGAACACGGACACCACTTGCACGCACTCGCTTTTGATTTACTGAGGTCCCTCTGGCTGCGCCATGCGTTCGACTTTAACGATTGATCTACATCTATTTGAAGCGCAAATAGAATATATTTATGCTGCTCACGCCACTATTTGAGGTACCAAAGCTTTCTAAGTATATTTGAAAGCTAAAAAAGAAAATAGGAGGTTGAGCGTAAGTGAGGATCGAACCTAACAACGATCTGCGCAGAGTCAGCGCCTCTTCACAGTGCGCTATAGCTGATCTTCTACAAACTAACGCTTTCTACTTTAACAGATTCGTGAACGACTTCGTCAGAGGCGTGTACATCAACAATCTACACATCCATGATCCTGTCGTCACCGATGAATTCTTTGAGACCCAGCAGAAAGGTATGTCTTTTGAACATGGTTTTGGCCGCAATGGCAACATCCGATAATATCGATTGATATTGATTGGACGATCAGTGCTGTTTATTCATTATGAAATCTGTTGAACACCGCATTACTCCTCTAGCTATAGTAATTGGTCCTAAGTTTAAAGAAATATGTAATATCGAGTATGTATTTGAAAAGCGGCAATTATTTTTGCGTGGACCGATTGATTGAGGAACATTTCGACAATATTGATTGATATTGATTGGGCGATTCAACGCGATTTATTCCATATGAAATCTGTTGAGCACCGCATGACTCCATCTTGAGAGGTTAACCCTAAACGGAAAACAATGTGTAATATCGATTGAGTATTTGTGAAGCGGCAATTAATTTTGCGCGGACGGAGGGACTGATACCATTCCGATGAAATGCATTGATATTTATTGACGAGCAGTGCTGTTCATTCATTATTAAACTTGTAGGAAACCGCCTGACTTCGCCTAGAGTAGTTAACCCTGTTAAGTGGAAAGGAATACGTATTATCGATGTAATAATATCGATTAAGTATTTATGAAGTGGCAATTAATTTTGCGCGGACGGAAGGACTGAGGAAACTTCCCGATAATATCGATTGATATTGATTGGGGGATTGATGCTGTTTCTTAATTACAAAATCCGTTGGACACCTCGCGACTTCGCCTAGAGTACTTAACCTCATTGTAAAGCGGCAATTAGTTTTGCGCGGACAGAGGGACTGAGCAACATTTCAATAATATCGATTGATATTGAATGACGATCGATACTTTTCATTCATTATTAAACTTGTGGGACACCGCCTGACTCCGCCTAGAGTAGTCAACCCTGTCAAGTGGAAAGTACGTATTATCGATGTAATAGTATCGATTGAGTATTTATGAAGCGGCAAATAATTTTGCGCGGACGGAAGGACACATGCACCGGACTTGATTCTTCGGATTTAGTAGCACAGACTAAATGACACCGCTCGCATGTTGTGATAGGAGTGTTCAGCTGCGAACAAAACTCTTGCACCAGGCGGGATTCGAACCTGCATCCTTTACTTTCCTGGCAGGATGCTGCTCCTTACACCACCGATGCCCACCGATGCTGCTACGCATGTAACATCCATGACATTCTCTTGGCCTATTAGCACTGTATATTCTCAAATAAGTAACTCAAAAATATTAAAAATAAATTAAATAATTTATTATAAGCTTTAAATATTAAGCGTTTTATTCCAGGAGAAATTCGATATACCAGCAACAACGAGCCCACTCCGTTCTTTCCAAAGTATGTGGTCCAAGCTTTTTTTTGAACAAAAATGTTTTTTTCTCAAAAATTAGTCCACTTCAGTCCGATGTATACCGACAACAATTCGGAGCGAATGCTGTATTTCTACGGATCGGACTACATATTCAACTCGCTGCTCTATCACGCCTATCAGACCAACAAACTCTCGATAAAGGTACGTCCGTCAGAAGCCAATCTGCTCGACATCTAATCGGCCTCACGTCGTCTGAATCTTTTGCAGCTGAACAAGCACAATCTGTCGAAGAAGTATCGCGGCTTCGTCGCCACAACATGCGGCGGAGCTGGCTTCTCGCCGACGGACTTCACCTCGTCAATCTGCGTCGGCAAGCTGATTCCGGCCATTGCTGAGGTAGGCGTGAATATTTGCACTGGGATGGTAGGAAAGCCCCGATATGATTTTTTGAAAAATCGAAAACTTTCTATTATTGATCAGTAGCCATTACTTACCCTGTGATACGAAGAGTTGAAGATAATAATAAAGGATAAGGATAAAATAAGGATAAAGGACGGCGTTACTCAATCCCTTCTGGGATGCGCCAGCGCATTCTACTTCTACGGGATGTCGTGGAGGCGACATGAATGCGTATTTGGCCATACAATGACTTGCGATGGCCAGCCGATGAACAAGTCAGCGCTCTATCCTTCCCAGACAAGTCTGGTACCAATTCACCGACCCCGGAGGGATGGAAGGCTTGGTTGGCCTGGGCGGGAAATCCGAACCAGGAACCTGGTATCGGGTGCACGCGACAGTCGCGCCTCCTCCGACTGCGCTACACGAGCCCATAATAATAATAATAATAATAATAATAATAATAATAATAATAATAATAATAATAATAATAATAATTTTATTATCAGCGACAGGAATAAAAGCAGAAACAATATGAAGTTGAAGACAAATGGCTGATAACTTAGTAGAAGAACAACACAAGAACAGCTTTCCATAAAACACAAATAGGCAAAAAAAGAGACAGAACAGGTGAACCTCAGGTACTAGTGAACAGAACATATTCCGGAGGGAGCACCATAGATTAAGCTCCGCTCAGTACACGCGGGCGGGTGATGAAGGGCAGTGGGCGGCCAGCACTGCAAGTCCTGCGTTCAGTTGAAGGGACTAGTCCCGCCAACAACACCACAGCCAGCACGAGTACGGCACTAGCCTTCGTTAGTGCTACCCTACAAGTCTTAGAGTCAAAAAGAGCAAAGTTTCCATGATACTATAAGGTAACATTCGTTTTAAGTTAATGTGGACGTGGAGAGCTCATTTCACCAACAGAATCTCCTGAAATGCCAACATTATAAGACTAAAGAGTAAATGCTGAAGTCAAAAGAGACCCCTGTGTTTCAAGAAGTCTTCAAGTCGTCGGGCGAAGTTCTCCGGGGACGATGACATGAGTAAGGAGCGCGGGAGCTGATTCCAAGTGTTTGCTACTCGGCACCAAAAGGAACGCTCATATAGCTGCGTACTGACCCTACCTGGAACAACACGAAGGTGATGGCCTCTGGTGCGACCAACAGACTGAGAAATTGTGAGAGGCAGATCACAGCCTAAGTCGACATAGCACACGAGGAGCTTAAATAGAAAGCTTTGATCGTATATCATTCGTCTTAGCTGCAAAGAACTACAACATAACTGGTTCAAGCGCTCTCGATAACTGGAATTGAATTGACCATTTCTTGCGAATATCTCCTTAGTAAACTTTCTTTGAACATTTTCGATCTTCGATATATATTGCACTTGTGAAGGAGACCACAATGGTGTGCAGTACTCAAGAATTGGCCTGACATAGGTTTCAAAAAGGTTGAAGAGGGTTCTCATGTTTCGCGTTTTGAAGGCTCGTAGAATAGAGTTGGACCTTGCATAAGCCAAACCAACGATCTTCTCGATGTATTTATCGTATGAGAGCCCGTCACTGTATATAACACGAAGATCTCGCACTGATTTCGAAATGGCCAACTGGTATTCTCCAATGTGAAAGCTAGGGTTAGAAGGGTGTCTTCTCCCGATGCACATTATTGTAGTCTTTTCGAGAGAAATGTCAAGTTGCCATTTTATCGACCAGCTTCGTAATGCGTTCAGCGCTTTCTGGAGTGAGCGAAGACCATTCCCGAAACACTGCCGTGACGTCGAACTGGACACTTTTCAAATCAAATTGGAAAAAATCAACTTTTCAAACCAAATTGGACACTCTTCTAAGCTAGCCTAAGACTTTTGAAATCAAAGCAAACCCTTTTAAATCAAAATGGGCTTTTTTCACATTAAACTGCAAACTTTTCAAGATAGTTAAAATAATTTTTCTTTAAGGAAAATTTTGGTATAACTTTCTTTGATATTTTAATTCACCTACCTCATAGGTGAACAGAGTGTTTGAAATTTTGCAAAATTTTCTTTTTTTGAGCAAAAATAGATGAAACCTTGTTTTAAAGAAGAAAAAGGCCGCCATTTTCTAGTGCCAGAGATTGCGCCATGCCCTCATCCATGATGTCGCGTTTTTTATTTGATTGATAGCCTAATTTCTGTTTGTCTGGAGTTTTACGCCTGCAAAGGGTACAATAAAAACAGTTGTAAAAAACAAATAGTCTCCACTTAGATTGTTTACATAACTGACATTTACACTATCAGTCGAACAAAAGACAAACTGCTTGAGTGCACGGCGCGATCTAATCTTTTCATGCGCTATATGGTTGTTTCTTTGCTGAGATTTAAGACAAATTTTTCATTATTATTTTTCCTCTAAAAAGAATTTTTTAAAAATTATTACACTTATTGAGCTAGGTAAATTTAAAAATTTCAAGGAAATTGATAGCAAACTTTTCTTGAACAAAACATTGAAACAACTTTTCTTGAACTCTGCTGTCACGAAAAGTGGCCCATATTTTTTTAGTTTTGGAAGTCATGCTAAACATTTCGCACTTTTTTAAACAAATGCTCGTATTTTTAAATTTATGACTATCATCACCACCTATGAAGTGGTGAAAAATTGAAACAATGGCGAGAACATTTAAACTAGAAAAACGACAAGAATTTTTTCTTTAATTACAACCTAAGACTTTCCGAAGCTTGTCAAATCCTAGTAATCGCCTCACCTTCTTCTTGTCATGGTATACTAAATATAACGTTAAGCCGTCGGTTCCTTTGATAATCACCGAAAATTCACCCACAGTTGACCCTAGTTGTTTCTTCATTGATCGCCTCGAGTTTAGGCGTATCCGAACACGACAACGTCGTTCGTTCTGCTGCCACATGGTCTGCCAGACTTTCAATTCAACGGAGATGCTGGAGCTATTAAGCTTTCAAGTGAGTGATGCGTTACTTGTAAAGCTGTAGCTTTCAAAGACTAACTTTTTTGTAGGGATTTTGGGGTTTACCGACTTTTTTGGCCATATTTTGAGTGGAATTACACAAAAAAGCATCAGCTTCTACGAGCAATATATGGCGTGCAACCCCAAATAGGTATCCAGAAAAGATTTTCTTGGAGATTATATGAATTTAGGATCATATTCGGTACATGTCGCGAACATGGGCAGCACTGATAAGTGGACAGCGCCTGCCAATCATAACCAAGCAGATCATCGATCAAACACACTTCAGCCAGTAAAGCTACCAGCAGTGCACGCCGTCTCCGAATGACACGTCCATTCGATGATGGCTGGCGCGTCCCCACCTCTCAATGCTGCCTACTTTTGCGACTAGTAACTTAAAGGATTAAGAGCACGATAGTCAGCCTGATTGGGGTGACCAACACGAAAAATTCGACAGTCTTTGTGTGTTGTCCAGTCATATGGACATACTGGGTCACTTTGGCACGTGCTGGCGTTGAATGCTTCTACTCCTTTTCCAAGAGCTATTTTCAGCGAGGATACTCACCTATGTCGACGACCACGGTCACGACAAACAGATCATGGTGTCATCGGCCGAAGGACAGGCAGACGTGCTGCTCGCGGCCCAGAACGGACGCCTCGGCGGTGACTTGAAGTTGAATCGGTAAAGTCCCTGATTTTTAAGTCTGGTCCGATCCTGATGGAGATTGAGAATGCGCCACACCTTCTGCGAGTGCTTGCGTTCTCAGGAATATTTTTTTAAATAAAAATTGAAATTTATGCTTATACTTTTATTTGTCTATTTTTACAATTTTTACGTCAAACTGGACACTTTCAAATCAGGTCGAACATTCTTCCAAACAAACTTGTCGCTTTTGAAATCAAAATGGGAAACTTCTACATTGAAAACGAGCTCTTTCCCGATCAGACTGGAGAATTGAAGCTAGAAAACTACTCAAAAAGAAAGAAAAAAGTAGCAAAAAAAGAAGATCTAGAGTCTAAAAACAAAAACTAAAAGCTAGAATGGGAGATTCTTAAAGAAAGTTGAAGTAATTTTTGCGTAAGCAGCGTTAACACTATTGGTTATGCAAAAGTCGCGACGAGCTAGTTGAGTGCAAGGCTCCATCTTTTGTTTAATTTTCATTAAAGTTTTTAAATTCATCTGCATCAGTATGTGGACGAACTGTGTGAAAATTACTTAAATTTTAATATTTTAAGAAGAAATAGAAAGTTAAAAATTGTTCTAAAGTTTTAAAAGGCAACAGTCATTTTTTGTATCAAAAGGAAGAATCGCGCCATGCACTCGACTAGCTCGTCGCGGCTTTCGCCTAATTGATAGTGTTAACGCTGCTTACGTAAAACTGCGATGTGAGAATGTATGTGTTTTCATCTTCTGTACCGTGTTAGTCTGCACAAACAGAATTATTGCTATCAATGAAATGGAAATCGCGAGGAGTTAGCCGAACGCTTGGCGCGATCTTTTCTATGCAATAAGTAATTGTTGTCTTTTTATGGCTTGGAAAATTTTCAACTTAAGCTTTTTTTCTTGAAAAATATATATCTTAAATTTAAGCAGTGGGTCTAGTCCATCACCTATTGGTATAGGTGAATTTTAAAATTTCAAAGAAAGTTACATAAAGTTTTCTTTGAACAAAGAATTATTCTAATCGCTTTGAAAAGGTTATATTTTAATGCAGAAACAAGTCGTTTAAATTTAAATTGTGTTTGCTTTGATTTGAAAATGGCGAAACTGAAGAAATGAAAATAATAAATTAAATTTCGAATTTTATCAAAAAATGTTCTTGCGCAACGAGACGCTCATAGAGGTTATGGCGCATCCTCTACCTCTATCATCGAATTCATAGAACGAGGAGGACTAGTAGGCTTGCTGTTTCTACCGTGTAGTGAAAATGGTGATGTATTTAAAAATTCAAAGTTTATGACTATTTTTTATTAGAGTGTTATTTTATGAGTTTATTCCTGAGCTCTTAGCGTGGTTTGCCATTATTACTGCCATTCCGTTCTGATGATTGCGTTTAATGCTGGGTATTGAGCTCACTATTATGTGCTAGAATAAATGAATGAATAAAAATAAATTTTTACAACGAATTCCTGGAAGGCCTATTCAACCACTGAATTTTGAAGGCTGTCTGTGAAACTGCACCGCTCGGCGCTGTCGGGCATGGATCCGTCGTCGATCGAGCAGCTGACGCCGTTGGCGAAGACGTTCATCGGCCCGCAGCTCAGTCAGGCTCTTAAGAAGGGTGTGCCCTTCCCGCTTAAGGTACGTGGTGATCTACCTCTTCGCTCAGTTTATTACAGCGTTTGATTCCTCCGTTTAGGACTCCATAACCTTTGTCGATCCGCAGCTGAACACTCGTGACGGCTACATCGAACTCGCCACCGACTTCGTGCTGAACGAGAACGCGTTGAGGCGGAAAATTCAGGAAACATTCGCCAATATTAATATTTGAGAATGCATGCACTATTTCCACGTCAAATTGGACACTTTGTTGTGAAAAGTGTCCAACTTGACAAGTCTAACACTTCTGAAATCAAACTGAACATATTCCAAATGAAAACGAGTTTTTCTAATATTGGACGGGAAAATCTTCAAAAAAAGTTGAATTTTTTTTTGTCTAAGAAAAATTTTGGTATGACTTCTCTTTAAAGTTTTAATTTGCCTTTCCAACACGTGAGCGTATTGTTCAAAGTTTAATAAAAATTCGGTATATGTCGCCTAGGTGAGCAGCATTGGTAGGTGGGAACGCCTAAACCATTCAGACCACATTGAAAGAGCATGCCGTTAAAAGATGGCGTATTCAATCGGTATCCTTATGGGCTGGCATGTGTTCGGGGTGTGCTTTGTTTGGTTATTATTGGCTGGCGCGCCCCTCCCCACCAATGCTGCTCACTACACGACATGTACCAAAAATTCTTGTTTTTTAAGGAAAAATAACAGTTTGATAGGCTTGTTTTTAAAAACAGGAAGGCGGTCATTCTCTAGTGCCAGAAAAAGAGATTGCGCCATGCGCTCGTCTATGACCTCCCTATTTTTACACCCACCCCACAGACACTGCTACATGTAGGCAGCATTTACGCTATCAGTCAAATAAAAATCGCTACAAGCTTTTCGAGTGCACACCGCGATCTAGTCTTTTAATGCATTAAACGATTGCTGCCTTATGGCTCCGTTTATGCTTCGACGCCGAGCGACGCTACATCACGCACAGTGGCCATATTGATTGAGTGACGCGATCAATCAATTTGGCCGCTTTACATGGCGTCGCGTCGCTCGGCGTCGGAAGTATAAACTGGGCATAAGGCAGCTATAAACAAAATTCAGTTATATTTTTTTAGTTCATTTCCCCAATAAATGAACACATTGTCCGAAATTTTATAGAATTCCTGCTTTTAAGGAAAAATAATGGTTTGAAACTTGTCCTGAAGAGCAGAAAGATGGCCATTTTTATGTGAAAATAAGACATTGCGCCATGCATTCGTCTAAACGTCGCGATTTTCATTTAATAGATAGCAAAATTCATGATTATTGTTTTTAAAGTCTCTGTTTTTTAAGGAAAAATATTGTTTTGAAACTTGTTCTAAAAAGCAGGAAGGTGGCCATTTTTATGTGAAAAGAAGAGATTGCGCCATGCCTTCGTCTAAACAACGCGATTTTCATTCAATAGATAGCAAAATTCTTGAATACGTGAGGTTTTACACCTGCAAACAATAAAACTAAAGCCATTGTAAGAAAAACACACATTTCCTCACTTTGGCGCTTCATGTAAGCCGCATTTACCCTATCAATCAGTCAAAAATTGCGACGAGCTTTTCGAGTGTATGGCGCGATCTTATCTTCTACTGCACTAAATGTTCGTTGGTTTGTTGCGCTTTCAAGCGGAAATTTTAAATCATAATTTTTTCCTCAAAAAATAAAATTTTTATAAAATTAATACACTCACTCGGGCAGCTAAACTAAAAAATGTGAAGGAAGGTTATTACAGGTTTTCCTTGGAAGATAAATTACACTAACCGGCCTGCAGCATTTTTTCGACGTTAAAGAAGTTCGTTTCGATTTGGAAGACGTTCGCTTTGATTTCAGAAGCATCAGTTCGCCTAGAAGAGTTTCCGATTTGACGTGCAATGTGTCCAATTTGACGTGAAAGTGGCATATAATATGTACTTGTTGTTCGCTATTTATAAGTTGTAATATATTTAATATAAATGTTATTAAAATTGTTTTTGTTTACCATTGTGAGGATAAACATATCGGCACCGAGCGCCGAGTCAAGCATTGTTTCCGCTAGAAAAATGGCTAGAAAAATAAAAATTAAATTAAAAAAAGGAGCTGGAAAGACGCCGCTGGAATTGCTTTCTGGCGAGTCGTCGTGAGTTTCGGTGGCTCGGGATATATGTTGACATCCTGTCTATCCCCCACGACTACAACCACCTCCACCTCCTCCACCGGCATTCCACCCGACGTCGTCGTCGTCGTCGTCGTCCGGTCGTGGTAATCGTCAACGAAGCATAATGACGGTGTTGTGGTGATCGCCGACGACCACGACGCCATCACAACAGCCGCTGTGCTCCGGCTTCAGAAGACTTTTTATAGTGTCTACCCAGCAGCCGAATTATTGTCATATTCGGGCCTATTACTCCACTGCGCTCCACGTCGTTAATCTACAGCCGCAGAGCATCCAGCCTCCGCCGCCGACATGGGCATCGCAATCAGCCGACGTGGAATCTTCCAATCGCTACAGGAGGAGTTGGCCGAAGCAGTGAGGTAGGCTCGATTTTACCAGATCGCGCGGCGAACTGCCTCAGCTTCCACTTTCATCCCTGTCACGTGCCAGAATAGCCCAGTAGGTTCTATTCCCTTGAGAGACATGGGGAGAGTCATCGGGCTTAACGATAAAACCCTGAACCACGTTGATGTTCCATCGACTGTGATATACTACGCGGAAGTAAGATGCATGGCGCAGCCCAAAAATTGATTACCGCCGGAATTTAAGGTTTGATCTATTTACACCTTATAGCATTGAAGGTACTGTATTAACTGAGGGTCGTTGACCTACAAATTACTTAAATTTTGTTTAGTCGATATCTTACGTGGAAATAAGACTTACACCTCGCAGACCGCTCAGCTGCTCGAGCGGCACCAACATCACCGTCTTGCGACCCTGTCGCGTGCCAAAGTAGCTCAGTGGAACCATTTGATCCATGGGTGAAAGTGAGACCGTCATACCTTTTGCGCAAAGCATTCACAAGAAGAAAGCTAACCCAAGTGTCGCTGAGCGCTCTGGTGCTCGTCTGGCATTCCGCGGCAGAATCCATTCGGTTTGATTAAACACGTTCTAGCGAAAATCTGCGGCTGGCCCACCCAATTTTCGACGACTTGATTCTGCTGATTCCACTGATTCTTCTAATTCTACTGGTCTAAGTGATAACGTCTCCAAAAGCGCAGCCTGCTCCTAAGAAACTAATTTTTTCGCTTCATCAGATATTTTATCTATGCGAAGAACTGAAGGGAGGAGGCAAAGCTATATAAGACTCTTCGGAATACGCCATGAATCCTGCTTTTAGGGCGGTGTCTTTGTGACTGGTATGCATAAGGCCTACGCCGTAAATAAAAGATGGCTAAGAAAGTCTGTAACATCGATCTGCAATCAATGGCCAATCGATACTGCAGATTTCTTGTAGATTCTGCCCACCGGTCATCATATTCGCTTGATTCCATGCGCTAACCTTAAGCGATTAACTCTGAACGGGAATCAGCAATATTGATTGAATAATTCTGAACGTATTCGGGCGGCCGTGCCGTAACTAATTTCGTGCGGACGCACGGATGGATGAATGGACTGATGGATTACTGTTTCCTTATAACGGTTTGGGACACACCATTCACCGAACCCACCATCACGCGCTTGGGTAGGGTAGAGTTTCCTGCTACTACACTGCCATTCGTTAAAACATAAAGGATAAAGAATAAAGGACAGCGTTACTCGATTTTATTTGGGATGCGCCACGCATTCTACTTCTTCGGAATATCGTGGACGCGCTTTGAGTGCGCATTTAGCCATACAATGACTTGCGGTGGCCGCCGATGAACAAGTCAGCGCTTTATCCTTCCCAGACAAGCCTGTTAGCAATTCACCGACCCCGGAGGGATGGAAGGCTCGCTTGACTTCTTCTTCTTCTTCAGCGTTTGTCCCGCTTCGTGGCGGGGTCCGCTATTCTGGTGTCATGACGCCACCTTTCCCGATCCAGCGCTAGATCAGGGTGGAAACCAGCTACTCTCAAGTCCTTATGTAACGTATCAGCTCATTGCCGCTTCGAGCGCCTTCTAGGCCGCTTTCCTATTGCCTCGCTTGACCTGTGCGGAAAAATCCGAACCAGGAACCTGGAGTAGGGTGCACGCGACAACAGGCACCTTCTCCGACTGCGCTCCACAATATGTATATAAATCGTGTTGCTTTTTTCATAAAGGATAAGGGCAAAGGATAAAGGACAGCGTTACTCAATCCTTTTTGGGATGCGCCACGCATCCTACTTCTACGGGATGTCGTGGAGGCGATTTGAATGCGTATTTGGCCCTACAATGACATGCGGTGGCCAGCCGATGAACAAGTCAGCGCTTTATCCTTCCCAGACACGTTTGGTACCAATTCACTGACCCTGGAGGGATGGAAGGCTTGGTTGGCCTGGGCAGAAAATCCGAAACAGGAACCTGGTATCGGGTGCACGCGACTGTCAGCGCCTCCTCCAACTGCGCTACACGCGCCCATTTTTTATATGGTAGATTAATCGAAAGTTTAAAAAACCAAAGAAAAAAGAGGGAAAGTTTTGTTTCGTAGCAGGAACTGGTTCAAATATGACAAGTCGGTAGCTCACACTTCATCGTTTAACCAGGCGCTGGACAATTCGCTTCTAAATCTTCGAAGAACCATCGTTGTTGTTTTAAATTTTCATGCAGGACCTCACATATCGAGAGTGCTTTCCAGAATGATGGAGGATCGGAAGCGGTGAAAGGCGATCCGCACGTTGAGAGAGCTCCGGTCAGGTGCTAGACTCATCCCACTTAGACAGCTGGCTGGCACATCCGTGGCAGTGCCTTGGCCTTGATTGTAGGTCTCTTCACAATTTCCAGCCGTTTCTCTGGAATCTTCTATCGTCATTCGTCGTCAAGGTATACCTGACAGAATTCAACGTTTCTGCGCTCTTAAAATGGTAGCGCAGTCGGTGGAGGAGGCTCCTGGTGAGGATTTCCCGCCCAGGCCAACGAAGCCCTCCATCTTTCCGTAGTCGGTGAATTGGTACCAGACTTGTCTGGGAAGGATAAAGCGCTGACTTGTTGATTGACTGAGCATCGCAAGTCATTGTATGGTCGTATACCCGTTCAGGTTGCCTCCGCGATGCAAAGTAGAATGCGTGGCGCATCCCAAAAAATTGATTAACGTTATACTTTATCCTTAAGCTCTAGGACACATCGCTCTACCAATAAAAGCTATGGTAGGAACAGATTTGAAAAACGCTTCGTATTGATTTGTAGAGCCTTAATTTTAGCAAAACCAAGTCTTATGAAAGCCCATCTGATCTGCAGTTACTGGTTCTTTTTGTAAATTGAATTGAGGCTGGTTCGAAAAGTGCATGGCGCAACCATGACACCATCTGTATCTAAAGAGTCTTACTTTCAATTCCTTACGTTTTAGCAACAATGAAATAAGAGATTAGGATAAGGGACGCGTTACTCAGTCTGTCTTAGGATGCGCCACGCATTCTACTTCTCGGAATGTCGCGAAGGCGATTTGAATGTGTATTTGGCCATAGACTGACTTGCGGTGGCAAGTCGATCAACAAGTTAGAACTTCATCCTTCCCAGGGAAGTCTGGCCCCAACTGACCGATCCCGGTGGGATGGAAGGCTTGGTTGCCCTGGGCGGGAAGTTCGAACCAGGAACCTGGTATCGGGTGCACGTGACAGCCAGCGCTTCCTCCGACTGAGGTACGACCCCTTCTCGAAATCTACCTGGGCCACATTCATCACCGACTTACAGCAATCTAACGGTGAAAATACTGCCGAAATCCCTGATAGCATGACTTATCACTGAAACTTAGATTACTGTAAGTCGTTGATGAATCTGGCCCCTGAAATTAGTCCTCCTATTTAGAATCGCGTTTCTAGCTTCAGGAAAGAAGGCAGTGACGCAGCCAATTTCTGAAAACCCCGTGTGATGATGACGAGATGAAGCCGTCGAACCGAACGAGAACAACCGAAAAACCGTTTTCGTTTTCATCGCTGATAGGGCATCCATCATAAGGTTTGTGTGCACCTCGACCTGCACAGCCGACTCCGAATTCGAACGATGACGGATGTTTCCGTGAGGAATGCATGGTCCTCTGGTGGAGATTCCATTCATCTCCTTATAAGGCTTATAAGCGCTGAAGCGGACGTTGAACGCCCACGACGTCGTCAGCTTCCGCAGCAGGGGATGGATTTCGAAGCGGACCCTAATTTTAGGCCTCGAAAAATCGGTAGATGAGCTCAGAAACTGGCTCTGAGTTCTCGAAGTAGGCGGAGCTTCGCCAGAAATTTAAGGGCTCGATCGATAGGACAGATAGAATCTCTAAGGGAGGTTGGAACTATCTTAGTCGGGGGAGGGGAGGGAGGCTAAGAAGGCGAAATAAGCACAAGCAACGTGGCCTTTTCTGACTGAAAAATTACAGAAAAATGCATGCCTTTGGGTTAGTACTGTGTGTTGTCTTTCTAAAATTTTTGCTAAGGACAAATGGAGTACCACCGCGTGCCAGAGTGGTCCAATGGATCCTCCTTGCTCGAGGGACACGAAGAGCGTCATATCGGTCGTTCAGGGCTTTCACGAAGAAGTCCGACCAACGCGTTGGTGGGCGTCCTGGTGTTCTTTTGACATCCCGCGGAATCCAATCTGTGACGGCTCTCGTCCAGCGGGTGTCTGCGAATCGCTTTACGTGGCCGGCCCACCTAATTTTCGACGACTTGGCCCGTGCGACAGCGTCTTTGATCAGGATTACAGCACTTGTCGTCAATGAGGCCTACACCGGCATGAATCGCCACTTATGTTGCATCGAATGGGCGTGCCACCTAGAGCGGGCACTTATGATCGGTGTCGCGTTCTGCTGGTGCGTTTCTTCCTAACCCTGTAGGCCATCTTACCAACTAGTGTCAAATTCCTAATAAAACCCTGCGCAACGTCTGAAAGTTGAGCAATCAGTGTTAAAACGGTCAAGAGCTCAAACTACCCTGACCTCTTAAATGTATTTATTTATTTATTTACGAATTATTGTACACCCAAAGAAATATGCCGTGGATAACGAAAATCACAGAAAAGATCTTAAAATATTAAAAGAAATCAGCAACATAAGCTAAACTAAATAGCTAGCCATCTTTCTCGTTAAGAAAACTCAAACTTAAAGTGCAATTTTTCAATTTTTCAAAAAAAAAAAAACTCAAGAGCAAAAATCAAATTTTTCTTACTTCAATGTCTAATATTTGTTGCTTTCCAAAGGTTGAATAATTATCCACAACATTTGGCATAGATAATTTGGCCTGTAGGGTCTGTAGTAGCGCGGTCGGAGAAGGAGTAGATTATAACGTGCATTCTTAATCAAAGATCTTTGTTCGAGTCCCGCCGATGCCAGCCAAGCCTTGCATCCCACGCGGGGTGAAATGGTACCAGGCTCGTCTAGAAGCCATGGTAGACACTGACTTGTTCATGGCTGACCAGCGGAACTCGTTGCATGGCCATCCAAGTTGCACGTACGCCATGCCGTAGAATTGAAGTGCGTGGCGCATCCCGCAACGAATTTACAAGCGACATCCTCTATTCTTTATCCTCTGTATTCTAGGCAGGAGTAAAATGAAATTCGAAATTTCATAAGTCGTAAATCGTAAATCGTAAAAAATTCAACCACTGACCAATTCAGCGGAAATAATGTTTGCTCACGTTATAAAACAGACATCGTGTAGAACAAACTGCAGATTGAAGTGGTAGGGGTGTTAATTTGGTTTGAAAAAGTTCATTCTAAGAAGTCTAATAGTAAAGGAAATAAAGGGAAACGGTATACATCAAGGGGTATAGGAAATTAGTTAAGCATCTATTACCGGTACATGTCGCGTAGGTGAGCAGCATTGGTAGGTGGGAGTGCGCCGAATATTAACCAAACAGAGCACAGCCCGAATACATGCCAGCCCATCAGGGTACCGACTGGATACGCCCTCTCTGAACGGCATACCCATTCAATGTGGCCTGATTAGTTTGGGCGTTCCCACCTACCAATGCTGCTCACCTACGCGACATATACCCTATTACCTAATGAGTGGCTACCTAGCAATTACAGCAGCGCGATATACGGATCTCTGTTCATAGTAGACACGCTACGACGTAATTGGTAATCTGGCTCCTGGGGCCAGATTCATCAACGACTTACAGCAATCTAACCGTGAAAATACTGCCAAAATCCCTGATAGGGCGGCTCATCAAGCGATATGGTGAGCGATATGCCGCGCTATCAGGAATTTCGGCGTATTTTCGTTGTTAAATTGCTGTAGTCGTTGATGAATCCGGTCCCTGATAGCAACATAAAGTTTGCCTAATAGGAGCTCCAGACTTCGCTTTAGGCGCCTTTTATACTCGCGCCGCCGCGCGGCGCGGCATGATGGTTGACATAGCTATCAATTTTTCGCGCCGCTCGGCGACGCCGCATTGTATTCATACTCCGCCGCCTCAAAACACCACATTTGACGGAATTTCGGATTACGGTATTCGGCGAATCGCGCCGCTGGAGAGAAGGACGCGGCGCGGCGCGATCAGCTGCGGCAGACTCGATGTGGAGTGGAAGATCCACCACCGAGATGAATCATTTTGCTATGTCCTTTTGTTTTGGCTCCTCAACAAACAAAACAAAGAAGGTGTAGCAAAATTATGGCATTGTTGTACTTTGAGGACTCCAGAGGTCGATGAGAGGTAGAAAAGTTTTTTTTACCAAACTTCTCCCGGGGGGAGGGGAGTTGTTTAGGGTGCTGATCACGAATCTGACGTCCGCTTTCGGTGACCATTACCTTAGTCACCCGTACCTTTCGTGACCTAGGAAGGGAATGGAGATCTGTAGACATTCACGAAGTTTTACCTACTACGTTTAAGATGTGTTCAGTGAACAATGACCCCAGAATGGCAATATGAGAGAGAATTCTGAGTGATTCTCGACAATCAGTACCTTCCAGCAATTTCACTTTTGAACCCGCACATGTTGCAAAATAAAGAGTCGTTTAGTGTCATTTGCATTGCAGGGGACCCGACTCAATACCAAACTCACCAATTTCTGACCAGACGACTTCGACCCCAGCCTTAAGAGATGATTCGTCGCTCCCCGCGAGAATCCCACAACTAGCATTGGCAAGATGTATTCCGCTGATCAGCCAGACGAACCCTTTCTGGTTTGGTTCTCCAATAACCGTCCGCTCATTCATCCGTCATGACGCAGGGACCGTAGTACGCAGCTCGTGGCCGCGCGTCGCTGACGCTACCCTTTCTAGCTGCGATCGCGCAGCTGCGCGTCAAATTCGGGGCGCGGCGCGACTGGCCGCGCCGCGCCCCGAGTTTACGCGCCGCTGCGCGGCGGGAGTATAAAAGGCGCCTTAGGCCTGGTTTATACTTGCGCCGCCACGCGGCGCGGCATGATGACCGTCATAGATATCGATTTTTTCGCGCAACTATAAACCAGGGCTTAGACCACGAATGATATTTCTTCATAATTTCGTCTTAATTTATTGATTATTGAGGTTTCCAACAAAGACACACTCTTTAGCTATATCCGTTTTGCCGCAGAATTTCTCTCACTTCATCATCCACTTCTCGAGAGTTCGTAGATGTCAGTGCAACAGAGGTGGTTATCGTATGATGAACAACATTCTGTTTCATATATTATACATAGGATGACAACTCCTTGCATGTGGAAGAATGTTATGGGAAGCCGGTTTTAGCACACCACACATTACTGACTCTACCCTCTGATATTCTTACGTTTGCGTTTAGAAATGGGAGGACCTGGAGCCCCTGATGTTAGCTTAATCGTTGGGAACTATGAATTCAGACGTGCAAGTGTCTGCCGTAGTGTTGTTGGCGATTTTCCCATGACGAAGATGTCGTCCATATCTCGCTCAAAATACAGCACTCTCGATGACACGGCTGGCGGCTAGAGATAATCCATAAATATTATAACAAGCAGTGGTCCTAATCTGCTTCCCATTGCTAGTCCTCGTGTTTCCTTATAGAACACATTTCGGAAACGGAATGTGCTCACTTGGAATGCGCTTTGCAGCAGCTCCGGCTCTACCAACATCTTCTCTGGTTAACCCGAAAAGTTGGAGATTTTTTTGATGCAGACTCAAAAGCTGCAAGCACGACGTAACAGCTCTTCGAGTATCGACGTTTGTGTACAGTGCGACCACATCGAAGCTTCGATAATCTAGTCGTCGTTCTTCATGAGAGTTGCACTGTCTCGGTTGTTCGATAAATTGTTGAACGTTTTTTAGATGATCTGGAACATATGAAAGCAATGGTGATAAGAGATGTTGCAAGAGCTAGCTGATCCTATTAGTAGGTCCATCACAGGATGACACTATATGTAGGCCTTGTCTTAGACAGTATAAGCACAAGACTGCTGTGGGTTAAAATGGAACTATCTCCGACAATTCGAGTGTCTCCTGCTAGTGCCGACCAAAAAAAAACAAGGAATACAATCTAGTAGTAGCAGTTTGTTCCCGAATTATTTGTGACCTTTGCTTCTTCTTGAGAACAGTGCAAATACTTAGCCCTTACAATGCTAGAGAAATGGTCGAACGTGATCCGCTTGTGCACGAGGTGGTGATTTCTTATTAGATTTCAGATCAGAATTTTAACGAACAGAATCAAACAGGAAGGGGTAATGGGCTGTGAGGGAGACTCCAAACGGAACCGGTAGTTATACACCAAGTCGACTGGACTTGAGAATTTCTAACAGGAATAGCTTATCGGGCTAAGGGGTTAAGGACCAGTTTTCTGACGTCTTTCCAGCTTTAAGTGTGGTGTTCCTCAATGCGTTGTTTTATTACCAATCTTATTCTTCTTATATATCTAGGAACTCCCAAATTACATTACTAATTTGGGCGTTACTTGTAAAATGTATGCTGATGATGTGAAAATCTAGATTAGATGATGCTGAGGACTTAATGTCCCTACAGACGGCAATAGATTTTATTAACTCTTGGGCAGAAATATGGGAACTGCCGCTTGCAGCTGAAAAGACGCACTTTCTAATGATCGGATCTAAATATCGTACCCTAGCACCTACGTATCGAATTAATGGTCAGACTCTGAAAAAGGTCAATGAAGTTCATGACTTAAGTTATATTATAACGAGTGATTTTTCTTTCTCAAAGCACTGCAAACATTTGGTGAAGAAAGCCAGTTTCCTCATCTATAACCTATTCAGGGCTTTGAACTCCTGTATTCTTGAGATTTACATAGGACCTTTAAAACCTATGTGCGACTTATCGTTGAAACTGGAATAACAGTGTTTAATCCATTTAGGAAAAAGGACATTGGTCTTTTGGAAAGTGTCCAAAATATCTTTACGAGGAAGCTCATGATAAGATGTTTTTCAGTGGATTATAGCCAAAATGTTCACAACGCTCTCAGCTTCTTGGCCTTCCATCACTGAAAATCAGAAGAAAGTCTGCCTATACTATCATGATGTATAAAATTCTTTCCAAGAAGTTATCAATGAATCCGGCAGATTTCTTTGATAGGATGTTGACAAAATCCGTCAGAGGAAGGCTTAAACTTCAAGTGTCGGTTGCTAAGTCACGGATTAGGTCTGATTTTTTAACCTACAGTACTCTCAAGGAGTTCAACTCGTTGCTTGGCAAGTACGACGATTTAGCGAGGCTGTCTGTGCAAGTGTGTAAAGGTCTACCACATGCTGAATACCTTGAATATCGTGAATTTCCACGAAGGCATACTACTACTCATGCATTGTTTAACTGCGTTTGTTGCCTTTTTGTGGTAGATATGGTTTTGCGATTCGTTTTTTTAAACATTGTTTATGCTAGACTTCGATCTACGCTATAAATAAATAAATAAATAAATAAATAAATAAATAAAAGTCACATGGTCACATCGTCTAGACCCTGTTGTCCGTGAATCAAAGACATTAGGAAATTTTACGAGTTACGACTCAAAACATCGTAAATCGTAAATCGTAATTACGCACAACCCTCATTCTAGGCCCATCCAGAGGTGGATGATTCGGATGCAAGGCAATCGTACTGTTGTGAGCCCCTTTCAGGAACGTCATCAGGCGATTATTCTGATTCACTTAGATGACATGAAAGAACAGTGCCCTGTTTCCATCATTTGGTTAATACTGAAAAGAAAGCGTGCGATTGCCTTGCATCTGCTAGCTCTAATGTAATTCTAAAGGGCGGAGCATTAGCACTGATTGGCGACCTTCAGAGGAACAAATGCTCGTTTCTGGCTCGGATGTAGGAAGGGTCTGATGTAAAATTCTATTGCCCGGGCATATTTACTGGGGCATTTCGGATTCTTTCACTTCGCCGTAGTTGGCAGCTCAGGCGAATGAAACTCGAAGAAGGCTTTATATACCTTGACTATGCTCGTCCAGGTTAGGGTCGAAACGAGCTTGACTACCTTAAGTTTTGTTTTTTCTATTAGGAACCCATTCCATTTCGTGCCTTGTAAACCTCTCCACTTTGGTATCTGCTTCTTTGTGTCATACTATTTTTCATTTTATATGGTACACTTTCTAAATCAAACTGGACACTTCTCAAGTCGAATTGGACCATTTTCAAATCTTTCTAAATCAAACTGGAGACTTTTCAAATCAAATTGGACACGCTTTTAAGCTAGCCCAAAGCTCCTGAAATCAAAGCGAACTTTTTCAAATTGAAATGATCTCCTTCTACATTAAACTAGAGACTCTCCAGAAAGGTTACAATATTTTTTGTCCTAAAAAAATTTGAGTATAACTTTCACTGAAGTTTTAATTTAGTTTTCAGTAAAGGAACACGTTGTTTTTAATTTTATAAAATTCGTTTTCCAAGAAAAATAACCTCATTAAGCTTGTTTTAAAAGGCAGGAAGACGGCCATTTTTTATATTGCGCCATGCCCTGCTTCGAACGAATGGCAACATTTTTTGCCCAATGCCGGCGGCCGGCACCTGTTTCTAGTCGGCGTACGCCATGCGGTCTGTTCTCAATCAGGCCCCGGTCCTCCGATCTACGTCAGTGGACCTAGAAGACGTGCAACAATAGCGCTGTCGCCTTCGTCGCCTGGCCCACTGGCCTCGTCCTTTACTTCCGGCTTCTTCCTTTTGCAGAAGGAATCGAAAAAGTTCCGAGACCGTACGGTTTCTCTCCTTTGCCTAACGTGGGGGTCCTGCTCCTGACGCCCCAGCTCGAGGCTAATTTCGGCTAAAAAACGCTTTACTTATTCAGAAGCATCGTATAAGCCTAAAGTGCAAACGCTCTTGTGAATTTTGACGGAATGTCTGACAAATTTACTTCTATAATTGCCATTTGAGAGATCAGTTAGAGCCAGGCAAGGACAGGCATTCTTTGTGTTTCCATATTTGCTCTAACTTCCTAGAAATTTCTGAAGTCTCAGCAACATCGCCGATTTCCAACTTGACCCGTTTACTCAAATGGGAGGAGCTTATCTACGTAATCTCTCAAGGAAGTTGAATTTTTGTGGATTTTTTCGTTTGTTGGAGACAAAGTGCAGACCTATTACCCATCTTTTGTGGGAATGAAACAGCGAAATTCAAATTTCTATTCCAGAGCTTCAATTTCAGCTTAGAGTGACGCTGCTATCATTCGGTAAAATTTGATTCTGATGTCCACCTTTTTACTTTTCAATTTTTAAGAACTGAAAATTCCCCTTTCTTTTAGTGTTTTTAGAGATTCCGTATTCGCCGGTGGTTTAAATTCCAGGACTTCATAGGAAATTTTGATACAATTATATAAAGAAAGGCATGGTGTTTCGAAATTTTAAGAATTGCTCAAAAACTGAGTTGTTTTAGAAAATTTCAAACAAAAGAAGACTTTATATCCAACGGTCCGTTTACTTCTTTTATTCAGCCAGTTCGTTTTGAACTCTGTGGCCATCACAGAGAAGAAACCGTACGGTCCCGCCCCTTTTCAGAGTCTCAAACATGCCCTCTTTACAAGGGAAGGGTCTGAAGCGTATGTCTGAACGGGGGCAGCAAGTCATATAGAGCGAATACCCATCCTTCAATCAGTATAAAAATGTGTTTCCTTTTTGCTAAGTCGTTAAGCCCAAGGGGTAGGGAACCTTGAAGTCACAATGGAATCAGTGCTAACCGAGCGCTGGGTAGTCTCTTGCGCGCTCGCAGTGCCGTTGCCAGGAAACCGCACAGGGCGCAGTGGATAGTGGCGTTGCTTCGTGTGAGCGAGTCCGGGGGTTCGGTTCTTCTGCATTGCGGTGTTTTTGCATTTCAATTGACTGGTTGGGATTCTAGAGAAATGAAGTCTACACAATTTTCAGGCGTTTTCTGCGCATTTTTCAGACATACACTTTAGACCCTTCTCTTGCTAGTTGAAGTCGTCGGTGAAGAAGACCACTACATTCTGACCCACTCGTCTTCCACATTAACGCCACTAATTTCAGGCCATGCCATTCTATAGTAATAGTACAGCCCCGAAAGCTGCACAAAGAAGGTTAGTTAGACATTTCTTAGCGTGCTGTGTTGCTACACATCGCTAGTGACGAATTTGGAGGCGAAATGGTGCTTGTCTTTAATGTGACCTACATGGTTGCCTAGAGCGGGGCGAAAACTCGCCAGCGAATCACAACCAATCGGACCACCCACAGACGCGTCACAGCGGTCGCGCACACGCGTCGCCTCAGGCCCCGTTTGTACTTCCGACGCCGAGCGACGCGACGCCACGCATTGTGGACAAATTGATCGATCACGTAGTCCGATCAATGTGGCTACAATACGTGGCGTCGCATCGCTCGGCGTCGAAGTATAAACGGGCCTGAGGGGCGCACCCATTTCATGCAGTCTGGTTGTCCATTGGTCGTACCATGTAGGCCACATTAACGACAAGCACCGTCAATGTAACTATTCTGTCAAGTTTCGGTTAATCACTTGTAATAGTAAAAGGAGCCACATGATTCTAAAACATTAATAAATAAATAAACATAAGCCTAAACAACAACATGAATCTTTAACATTATCCGCTGCTGATGTAGGAATCTATATTATTATAAAATATAATATGCTTTATTTTAAATTTATTTTAAATTTGTTCAAAACAACGCTAAAATTTCAATTAATTTTTATTGATTTATTGATTAAAAATTCTAGTTGGCCTACCGAAAAGGGGCACATATCATAACAAAGATTTGAAACAGGCAGGCTGTTCGTCTTATAAAAAGAAAAGTGCCAAAGTGACCCAAAAATCTTATTTTGTTCTGATTACGCTCTACCAAGAAGTAGCTATGAAAGAGTGCTTCACGTCGCCATAGTCCCGCCCATTTTGTCAGTAACTCCACCCAATTTTTTAGTCCTTTCGCACTGTAAATGTTTGTATGAGCTCAGTGGACTACGGCAAGCATCTAAATGATAAACAAGGCTTGAGAAGAAGATAATCTTATGGTTAGTATAGTGTTAGCGCAGTCGGTAATGTGCTCTGCTGCGGCGGGCACCAGTGGACTTGGACTGGGTTCGATCTCGCGAGCCTTGCCCCGCTAGATGATTCCACTTCGTAATTAGATCCCTACGGAAGTATTACTGTGGAGCGTTCCCAAAGCGCGTTCCCACCCGAAGAATTTTATTGCGATCCTCGGCTTCTCCAGATGTCGCCTCGGACACATTGATGTTCCAGCCGATGAATTAATGGCCGATTTTGAAGAGTTTTTCGTCGCCGAACAGCGGCAGCCATCTGACATCTGTCTTCATCAGTGCTCGTTTGCAGCCTCGTGTGCTTGTCTCTGTCCTTCGGCTGGCACAAACCGCGTCGCCAGATCTTCTGACCTCCAGTAGGATTGCCCTCCTTGCATATGCGGCCTATCTCTTTATTAGTGATGAGTGTCTACATCGGTACAAGTCTTTAATGTGGCCCAAACTGGTAGGCGGGGCTCACAGAGGGCCAATTAGATGGATCTGAAAATCGCCTGTTTGTTTCTGTCGTCTGAATGGCCCAATCCATACCGCTCCTGGATCTAAGAAGCTATTCTAAGCACGATTAGCTTCTCTGTTTCCTCCTAGATGGTCTTCTCCCTTGAATTTCAAATCTGTCGCCTTCTGACTTCTGAGTGCTTACTGCGGTACTTGTAGTTAATGTGGCCTGCATGGTGATGGGATGGATCTCAGTGCCAATCAAGTCGCATCGAACGGGTATACGCCCGGGGGTGCAAGTGGGTCTTCGATTGGTTGGAGCGACTTGGCCGACGCCTAATTCGTTCTTATTGGCTGGCGCGTTCCCACCTCACTTGCAGACCAAATTAACGACAAGAACCATTTCTTTAGACCTGGTGTCCACGAGGACGATTTTAATAAGAACCGTTTTTTTTTCAATGCTTTCCTGGCAATCCACATTTTGGGAGAAAACAGATTTTAGCTCCAGAATAAAGAAGGTCCTCACGTCTTGCACGTTAAGAAGCTTCCATGTGGCTGAGTGGGGGGGGGGGAGGGGGGAGGGGGGCGCGTGCAGTCCGATTTGGTTCAGGGTTCACGTCTCGCCTAGGCCAGCCAACCCTCCCCCACCTCCTGGACGATGAATTGGTGCTAGGCTTTTACAGAGAGGACAAAGCAATGAACTGTTCATCAGTTGGCCCAAAAATGGATTACGTAGGACAAGTACTTGTGCTTCTACGACATCCTGTAAGAGTAGAATGCGTGGCGCATCCACAAAATCACTGCCTTATGCTTCTTCGTCCGACTTACTCTAACCTGCAAGGTTAACAGAAGTTTTTGGGTATCTTCGATTCACCCTACTTAGACATAAAAGAGCTACCATCTGCCCGTTGTCCGCCTGTCTGTCTGTGCGTCTGTGCGATCAATTCTAACTGACTCACTCGATCGATACTATCGATCGATATCCACTAAGCGTTGACAGTCGTGGATATAGAGGTGGATAGAGTCCATAACAGGCGAACAGTATCGATCGGCCATCAATTAGCGTAAAGCTTACCACAGTTTATCTCTTAGCAGAGAAAGGAAAAATAGCGACGTTAGTCAATCCCAGCTGGGATGCGCCACGCATTACACTTCTACGGAATGTTGCGGAGAATCTTTAATGCGTATTTGGCCTACGCTGCTGACTTGTGGTGGCCAGCTTGGTTGGCCTAACGGGAAATCCGAACCAAGGACCTGGAATCGGATGCACGCGACAGGCACCTTCTCCTCCGACTGCGCTACCACAGATCTTCTTAGCAAATAAGTCTAGTCTATTAGAAACCACTGACTTGAGAGAAGAGGGTCTGGTAACGATGTCGATCCCATGATCTGTGCAGCCATTCTAGCGCTAACGGCACCTCCAGCCGACTGCGCCATATGTGTCCTGCTCCCATAGAAAGTAAGAGAAGTACAGTTGATTGATTGGAAGGGTGCAGCGGCTCGAAGACAGAAGGCGAGGCTAGAATTGGGTTATCGTTTTTCTTCCAGGAAGTCGGCCACATATAGACGCAGCTGTGGCTAGTCTGCAGAGGCTGTGTGCAGGAGGCACCGAAAAAACTAGCAGCCTGCGAACAATTAGCTCCTTTGGCGGAATGAGCAAGCCATTAGGGCGCTGCCTATGACGGAAAAGCTGCAGCTCATGTAGCACGATGGAGAACACAGTCATGGTGAAGATGTTGTTGAATGTCCTAGCGGTCAACTCTAGGTGAACCTGAGGTGATTATGAATTAAAATGGTGACGTATAGCGAAGAATTGCTAAAGAAACGTCGCAGTGGAAACGCTCGTCGTGAAACAAACTGAAAAACGCGACTACACATCTGAAGGCCTGTTGAAATGCCGGACGAAAGCCGGTCACCAGTGGGTGAAATTCCTGTCACCTGCCGGTGAATTTTATACTGCTAGAAGTTGTGTTGATTGATCAGATGTGGTTGACCACTAGTGTTTCAGAATTACAGAGATTGTGGGACACCTCGTAAAGGACAGTTCGCAGACTGCGACAGAAGCAACAGAGTTGCTCATGCAAAGTGTATGAATTGATTAATACAGAGCGATCGCCCGGCAAAAATCGATAGGCGTGTTTTGCCCGAGTGATCTATCCTAGTCATGCTATTTAGGGACTGATTCTGAAGATGTGAAAACTGCCCTCCCCTTGGGTCTCAACTGAAGGACGACGTTGCACAGATGTGAAGAGGACAACTCTGAAAACTCTAGCGGTCAACGGCCGGTGAACTTTCGGCGAAATGGAAATGCTCATCGTAAAAAATTCACCAATAGGTGCCACGGATGTCGCTCCATGGTGAACGACTTTCCTCTGGCATTTCAACGGAATTTGAAGCAGCCGCTTTTGAGGCTTGTGTCGCGCATTTCCAAACTACACAAATTACTCGTTACCTTACACCGCCAGCCTAAATCACCATACGCGTTCACCTGCAGTAGATCGCTAGGAGTTCCGTGGTCATCCTCACCACTGCTATGCTCCATCGTGCTACATAAAATCATTTCAGTCTAGAGCTAATTTGAGCTGGTAGATTAGTAGTCGCTCGATGTCGTCTGAAGTCTGAGAAGGCCTTTAAACATAAGGAACAGTTGTGTTCAAATCCCGTTGAAATGCCGGAGTAAAGTCGGTCACTACAGGGTGAAATCCGTGGCACCTATCGGCGAATGAACTCTCAGAAGGCCTTCAAACCTAGAGAGCGACTGCTTCAAATCCCGTTGAACTGCCGGGGGGAAGTCGATCACCATGGAACGTAATTCGGGTCACCTATCGGCGAATGAACCCTCAGAAGACTTTCACGATGCGGTACAGGTCTCCGCAGATAGCTAGATGACAACGCGCTACCGATTTTTGCAAAGACAGACAGCCTTCAGAGCGCTCATCTAGGGCGATGAAGCACAACTATAGCCAGGCTTATTCTGAAACTCCTGCCGATCAACTGCAGATCAACTTGCGGTGATGATGATGTACCAAGGCGGAAGAACATGAAGCGTCAGGGAGTGTCACATTGCAAATGCACTTAACGAAACCAATTGAAAACACCCTTGATTAAAGTCCAGTTGAACTGCCGGAGGAAAGCCAGTGGCCGGTGGGCGAAAATCTTGTCACCTATTGGTGAATTTCAGAAGACGAGTAGTTGTCCTTTCATTTCAGCGGTAGTTCACCCGCAGTTGAACTCGTAGGGGTTTCAGAATTGCCTCGCCGTGAGCGCCTTCTTGAGAACATCGGGACAAGAACCCTCGGAACATGGCCTTGAGACGAACGGAATCCATGATTAGGCACCAAGGATCAACCGGAAGTTGGTCAGCCTATGGTGGCGTCAGATCGGAAGCTGTTCATCTGGTGCGCATGGCCTACGTTTTGGTCCCTGAACGTTATACACCTACTGCTACCGCCGTTTGGAATGGCTTTACCATTTCTTCACGCCGTTGAGAATTGCCGAATTCACTGTAGAACTCCAGAAAGACATAATCGACTGTCTTCGTCAGGTAGATGAGTGCAAGAACGTCTTCTCAACGACCTTCTCTGCCGAAGTCCGTCCCGTCCAGACGTTGGAGAGCCGCCGCCAGGAGCTCCAGCTTAATGACGAGCAGGCGTCGTGAAAGAAGCCAAAGTCTCGCCGAAAACATCAGCTGATTGTTTGTCGGATAAACCCTCCTGCTAGAGATGAGGCTCGAAGATTTCGAGGCCAGCGTGGTGGGGGAGTAGGCCCAACCAGCAACACATCAATCCACGAAGGGGAAAGCCCGTCGGACAATTACGCCAGAGCAACGTCGGACCGAAGACAGACTCCATCATGTGGAGAGAATTGGCCTGACGGAGAAACTGCCTTAGCCTCTTCGATAATAAATGAGAACCTTGTCTAGAGGCGAGGTGAAAACAAGAATAGTAGCCGTCCTTGAACGGCTACTACGACCTGAGTGGGTTATTTGGCAAAGCTACAGTAAGATCAACTTGCTCATCACAGAGGAAAAACCAAAGAAATGGTAAAGCGTAAAGAGTAAAGGACGGCTTTGTTCAATCCTCTTTGGGATGCGCCACGCATTCTACTTCTACGTGATATCGTGGAGGCGTGTTGAAAGCGTATTTGGCCATACAATGACTTGCGGTGGCCAGCCGATGAACAAGTCAGCGCTTTATCCTTCCCAGACAAGTCGGGTACCAATTCACCGACCCCGGAGGGATGGAAGGCTTGGTTTGCCTGGGGTGGGGGAGAAATCTGAACCAGGAACCTGGTATCGGGTGCAGGCGACCTCCTCCGACTGCGCTCCCAACAAAAGAAAAAAAGGAGAAAAAGAAGCGAAGACAGCTAGACAACATAAACCAAATTGGGTACCCTTCTAGGCTAACTGTTCGGAAATCTGAAACAAAGAGAACTCTCCCAAATGGAAATGAGCTTCTGAAGACTCTCCAAAAAGTTTAGATTAATTTTTTGTTCAAGTAAAATTTTAATTCAAAAATTGGAAATAAAAAATTGAAGAAATAGTATAAAGCTTGCTCTAAAGAACAGGAAGGTGACCATTTTTTACTACCAAAAAAAGAGATAGCGTCATGCTCTCTTCCAATACGTCGTGATTTTTTTGTTGTTGTTGTTTATTGACAGCAAAATTTCTAGAGTTTGGCAACATCACTTGTTAACGATGTAACAAAATCAACCACAAAGAGCACACATATGTTTCTATCAGATTATCTTTATTTTTTGATATGGCGCACAAACATGTGCAATAAATAAATAAATAAATAAATAAATATCCCCACTTTGACAGCGGTTCATACAAGTGGCATTTACACTATCAATCAAATAAACGTTGCCGCATAGTTTTTGAGTGCATGGCGCGATCCGATCTTTAATGCGCTATATGTTTTTTGCAGTACTATGAGAAAAGTTTTTCATTTATGATTTTTCCTTTAAAAAGAAAATTTTTATAAAAGTATTATTACACTTATTGGGGGAGGTGAAGTAAAAAATTTCAAAAATTGTCATATCAAATTTTCTTTGAACAAAAAATAATTCTAACTACCCTACTGAGTTAGCAGTTTAATTTACCTGAAGGTCGTTTCGATTTGGATGGAGTTCGCGTTGATTTCAAAAATTTCACGCTCTGCTTAGAAAAGTGTCCAATTTGACGTGAAAATACATCGGAATTTTCTATTTTGACGTGAAAATGGTATAGAAATAACTGGTCGTTTTCTTACAGTAGACTCGTTAACGTGAATGTGAAAGGCGCGTGTAGCGCAGTCGGAGAAGGCGCTGACTGTCGTGTGCACCCGATGCCACGTTCCTGGTTCGGATTTCCCGCCCAAATCCCAAGCCTTCCATCCCTCCGGGGTGCTGAATTGGTGCCAGACTTGTATGGAAAGGATAGAGCGCTGACTTGTTCGTCGACTGGCCACTGCAAGTCATTGTATGACCAAATACGTAATCAAATCACCTCCACGATACCTTGCAGGAGTAGAATGCGTGGCGCATCCCAAAAAGGGTTGAATAACGCCGTCGTTCATCCTTTTTTAGACTCGTGAAGCAATGCAATTCCTAGGAAACCCTTCGAAATCCGTTCGAACACTGCTCCTCTAAATGCCTCGAGGGGGGGGGGCGCGTTAATTAAGAAAATTACGGGCTTCTTTGTTATATTGGGGTGTTTTTCGCGAGAAAGGCGAGAAAAAGGAAGGTCTTCTTCGTTTCCCTCCTCCGCCACCACACCATCACGCATCCTAATGGGCACTGCCCCGTCCCTCCCATCCTTCTTCCTCCACGCTTCTTGGCTCCACCAAATTATAGTCGACGACTTCACTTCGCCATCGTTCGGCACTGCTGCTTTGGCTCGTTTCGGCTCTGTCTGACGGCTCCGTTTTCTTCACCCAACTGGTTTGGAGACGTCGTTTCTGCTGCATTCAGACGTTTCGTTCCTTTCTTCTTCTTCGGAGCAACTAAGTGATATAGGCCTTCTGTCATCATGTATGCCGAAGGGGGATGCTTCCGTAGGAAGTGCACAGCTTCCTTCTTCATTGTTTCGCTTGACCTGCTCCTTAATGCCTTTGAATTCCATCCGTCCTGGTATGGGCCACGCACTGTATGTGTACGACAACTTCAGATCTAGAATACAATCCAGCGAAAACTTGATTATGCGTTCCTAGGCACTTCAATTCCTTCTCAAAATTTTGCTGATTATCTAAGGAGGGGTTTACTGAACTTGGTTCGAAGACCTATATGGTCTTGTAGGGGGCATCGCATGAGGATCACAGAACTGTTTCGTTTTTGCTAAGTGTCTCTGGGTGGTCCAAAATCGAAAAAATGGTATCACTTCGGGGCGGGCTGATAAGGCAAAAGTGTGACACCTGGAATGGCCCTGTCGTGCTCAGAACTTGGCCTACAAAAGATCTGGAGCTCAAATTAAAGTTTGATTATGGTAATATGATAATTTACGACGTTTCTTAGACGAAGCTGCAGAGTACATTCAAGTGATTCATTCGCAATGGTGGCGGTAGTGACTGAATGATCGAGTCGATGCAATGCGGACTTGCGGGAGAGGGTCTAGGGTTCGATTCCGGGGATGGGAACCGACATGTTCCTGTGGACGCAGCAGAATTTCTGTTGAGTTCAAAAACGTGGAGTTGAACTCGGCAGAATTTCTTTTATAACTGCGTCTCAGTTTATTTTCCGACAGCTTAGAGATCCCTTAATGTTGCCCTGAAATAGTCCAGTCCAGCGGGTAGAAAAGGCAGCAGTCGCGTTATTCCGAATCGAGGATCTTCGTTCATGTCCCTCACATGCTAACCAGCCCCCCCCCTCCCTTCCAGAGGGAATCGACGATTTAGTGCCATAATTGTGGAGCATAAAGACTCAACAATGCATCGGTTGGTCAATGAAAATTTTGGCCTAATACTCATTGAGATTGCCTCCACATCATCATTTTTATTAGCGCCTGCCCCGCTTGGTGGCGGGGTCCGCTCTTCTGGTGTGGTGACGCCAATTCTACCGATCAAATACTTGATCAGGGTGCACGCCAGCCATCTTTAAGACCAAATGCAACGTATCTAGCCAACGTTGCTTCGGGCGTCCCCTGGGCCGCTTTCCAGGAACCTCAAGCTTCAGGCCAATCTTACGGACGGTGTCGACGTTAGCGCGAGGGACATGGCCGTACCATCGAAGACGAGCTTCGCGCAGCTTCTCGGCTATCGGGGCGACACCGAACCTCTGTCGTATGGTGTCGTTACGAACGCGGTCCAAACGCGTAACTCCAGCCGTCCACCGTAGCATCTTCGTCTCCATTACACTGAGGCGGCTTTCAACTTCCTTCGTCACGGGCCAGCACTCAGCACCGTACGTCGCTACTGGGCGGACTACTGTTCTATAAACCTTCGATTTGAGGTGCTCAGGTATTGTCCTATCGCAAAGCACCCCAGTCAACGAGCGCCATTTGGACCAGGCTGCACTCACACGCGCGTTCACCTCCAACTTTAGGCTGCGGACGTGATCGTTGATCCGAGATACTTGAAAGATGTGACTCGTGAGAGCTCAGTACCATTGATCTTAAGAGATCGGTGCTCATTCACGTCCGCCGTTTAGCTTGAGACCGAACAATGCCAAGCGATCGCACCACGCCTGTGCCTGTCGCTCGAGTTGGGCTTTGTCTTCACATGCAAGCATGACGTCGTCAGCATAGAGCAGCGTCCAAGGTGCCGCCATCTGGAGATCTCGTGAGATCGCATCCTTCACGACCACGAAGAGCAGTGGGGATAGCGCAGATCCCTGAGGCACCCCCTACTGAGATGGGAAATTCCATCGAGGTGCCCGCTGGCGCTCGCACTCGACTCCTTGGGCAAGAGTACAGAACGCGCACCCACTGAATAAGCTCTTCAGGGATACCATGTTGCCGCTTGCCGATTGCCTCCACATCACGAAAAGTAAAATGCACGGCGCATTCCACCAGGGGTCCCACCGATTGGTACTGTCCTTTGTTAGGCATTTACAGTCACCTGCGCTGGCCAGCTAAGTCTCCCATAAAAATCAGAAAGGACTGCTGACCTGGGTGGGGTCCGAACCTCGAATCGATTCGGCTACAATTGGAGCTTGAACCACGTCCGACTTGACTAAGGCAAACACGGCGACGAGTTCCTCATCGATCAGGGATGCAGGACCTTCGTTGTAGAGCTCTAATAAGGATAAGGGTAAAGAATAAAGAACGGCGTTAGTCAATACCTTTTGGGATGCGCCACGCATTCTACTTCTGCAGGATATCCTAGAAGCGATTTGAATGCGAATTTGGCCATACAATGACTTGCGGTGGAGAGGCGGTGCCAGACTTGTCTGAGAGGGAACGCTTCGTCCCTCTCAGACAAGTCTGGCACCAATTCACCGACACCGGTGAGATGGAAGGCTTGGTTGGCCTGTTGAGCGGGAAATCCGAATCAGGAACGGTGGCATCGAGTGCACGAGACAGCTAGCGTCTCCTCCGACTGCGCTACACGCGCCCTAGGATATATCCTATAAATGCACCTTTAAATTTTAATAGATCTGCGTGCAAGCTGAGAAAGTCGGGCAGTTGTTGGTTAAGTTTGGTTTACTGAAGGTAAAGGTAGTTTGTGTGTGCTAGTCGCTAATGTAGCCTACATTACTAGGCAGGAGCACGAGGGCCAACAACTACCAATCAGAGCTGATACGACAGCCAATCAGAGCATATATCCTATATGTCCACGTTTAACGTGGTGTTATTGATCTGGTGCACCACCCCGCCCCTACATACATATGTAGGCCACATTACCGACTTGTACTCTTTCTATATAGCGTAGACCAGTGTTCTTCCAACCACGGATCTTGATCCCAGAGAATCCGGAAGCGAATTCCGCGCCGGCGCTCTGAATCACTATAACCCCGTATGATTCAGTCCCTACATTCCACGTTCACTGCAGCCGCGGTAGGTTTCAGTTTCTATCGAATTCCTCTGCCGCCTGATCTTCGTCAGAATTCCGAATTCCTCCTAATTTCCTTGCTATTTTCGGAAATGACCAGGAAAAACTCCTCGGGGGGCACTGCCTCAGCGAATCCTTCACACCGAACCGTCGTCGCACACAGACAAAAACCGCCCATTAATAACTTAGACAAACGATCATGTCTGGCTCGTTTTTGTTCGGACAGCAGAAGAAGGTGCCCGTCGAGATAGGCCTCTCTCCGTTGCAGAACGCCGCGTGCCTTCAACGGCCATTCATCGAAGCATATCCCCCAGCGCCTTCCTTGGCCTTCAGCCGGCTCTCCTATCCAAACGACCACCGGCGATGTCCAGAATTTTCGAGACGACGGTGAGATTCGTGTCCGGCGACGTGTTCCGGAGGTGAGCGGCTTTGTCTGCGATGCTTCACGACTAACTCACTGATATAACTTACCGACATAAACTCGAATGGGAGCGTAATGAGGCTGCGGCGCTTCTAGGTATGGCCGGAATTAAAACCGGACTCCTAGCTGCTTCCTTCTTCTAAACTGCTCGAAAGTGGTTCCCTCGTTCAATCAGAATAACGCCATTGCCATACTGATTGCCTTAGTGACGTCTTCACCATTGTACCACAACCAAATTATTTGTCTTAATTATTATTAAATAATTAAACAAATAAATAAGATAATTAAAAATAATAAAAACAAAAATTATCATACTTTATAATAACGCGCTAAGCGATGAGTCATCCTTTCGATCGGGGACATCGGCGTGGAAAATGGGGGGGGGGAATCGGGGATAAAAATAGGGGGAAATGGGGGGGGGGGGAAATTACGACACGAAAATAGCGAAAAATACCCAGACGTCTTTTCCCTGCCTGGGTACTTCGGCCATGAGGCAATCGAGGTCGCTGAACGATTGCATCTGAAGTTTGTTTTTGAAGTATCGATCGCCACCGATCGATATTGATCAAACTATCGATTTTTGTGGATGTCATCCAGGCGATCCGAAACTTTAGCCCCAGGGGTAGCTGAGGTCGCTGAACGCGAATCCGAAGTTCGTTTTCAAAGTATCGATCGCCACCAATCGATATTGGCCGAATTACAGATCACAAAGTAGCGGAATATACCCAGGCTTCTTCTACCTGCCTGAGAACTTCAGCTCTGGAGTGAACGTGGTTGCTAAACACGACTCTGAAGTTCATTTGTAAAGTAGCGATTGCCATCAATCGATATTAATCGAACTATCGATTTTTTGTGGATGTCGTCCAGGAGGTCCGAAGCTTTACTCCTGGGGGTAGTCGCGGTCGCTGAACACGAACTTGCGACGGAGCACTTGTAAAAAATAAATTGGCATTACTGTTCTTCTCATTTTACGACCGCTCACGGTTCAAGTTCCTTGTAATTGGGCTTCTAAATGGCTTCAAAATTCTGAGAAATACGAAATTTCAGTGCATAATGACGTTATGCTCACATTGTTGACGCTTTGTTCGTTAGTTCCTTGTTTTATGAAGACACTCAAGGTGCAGTTACAAATAAATAAAGGTGAATGGATTGGAAAATCAAAGCGAATGAGATGGGAGCTGACATACGAGAGAGGTGAGGTGAGCTCATGAGGTGCTAGCGCTTATTTTTTCGATACCACCTTACCTGCAATATTTGCTTACATAGCGAGTAGAGGTTATTTATTTGTTTATTAACATATTTACTTATTTATTTATTCATTCGCTGAATTGTTGAATTGGATGATTTTATACCAAATTATATACTCTTCCGAATTGAAATAAACTTCTTTTTTAATAAACTAGAGACTCTCGAAAAAGGTTTAATAATTTTTTTGTTCAACAAAAATTGCAGTATAATTTTCGTTTTAATTCACCTACCCAATAAGTGAACACGAATGTTATAAAATTCTAATTTTTTGAGGAAAAATAATAGTTTGAAGCGTGGATGTTGCGTTCGATCAAACAGCGCCGGTGGTGTAATGGCGTAGGGCATTCCCGCCCGGTCAGAGGGGGGTGCGGGTTCGAGTCCCGCCTGGCGCTAGAAGTTTTGATCGCAACAAAACATCGTTGTAATAGTTTGAAGTTTTTGTTTTAAGAAGTAGAAAAGCGACGATGCTTTCATCATTATAAGGCAGGAGGGCAGCCAAAGAGAGATTACGCCATGCCCTCGTCTAAGACATCGCAACTTTTCTTCGACTGAGAGCAGAATTTTTGCGTGCATTAAAACAGTTGGCAACCCTTGTAAGCAAGCCTAACGCTCATTAAATTGCACTGAACATTCTTCAAAACAAGCCTTTCACATTCAACTTGATTTTCCAAAAATGTGAGAAAAATTTTGACCAAGAAAAATTTTAATATGACTTTTTTCTGAGTTTTGTTTTATTTACGCAATAAGTGAACACAATAATATTTTATTTAAAATTTAAAAACTTATTTTTAAGAAGATTTAAGTAGAGTTTTAAAGCTAAAAGTGTCAAAAAAGATTGCGCCATGCCCTGCTCCAACGCGTCACGATTTTCATACGACTGATAGTAGAATTTCTGTTTGCCTGGAGTATGACACTTGTTAACGCCATAACAAAAACAACTGTAAAAGACACCCATATCCTCACTTTGATAGTTCAAATAGAAGTTAGGCGGCGAACATTTTCAGTGCATGGCGCAGTCAAATCTTTTAATGCGATGTAAACTTGCTTCTTTGCTCGATTTAGGACAACTTTAAACTAAATATTTTTCTCTAACAACAAAATTTTCTTGAAATTATTATACTCTTATTGGGGTAGGTAAACAAAAAAATTCAAAAAAATTCTGCCAAATTTTTCTTTAGCAAAAAATTGTTCCAACCATTTTAGTGTGTAGCTTAGCCTGCCTGAAGGTCATTTCAATTTGGATGCGTTCGCTTTGATGTTAAAAGTCTTATGCTAGCTTAGAAAAGGGCTCAATTTGTTCTGAAAAGTATCCAATTTGACGCGAAAAAGTTATAAATAAATAAATAAACAGATAATAAATAAATAACACCAACTTGTCACGTAAACAAGTAGCGCAGACCTCGGCATTCTTGTCGCTTTGTTTCGTTCCCTCGTTCTAGTCATCTACACAGCTGCCTCTTCCGGAAGCTCTTTGTTCCAAATGGAGCCTGGTCGAACACGCCAGACCGCCTAGCTTGTCTTTTTTCCTGGCTTCTTTGTGTTATTCAGAATCCCTAAGTCAACGCTGCTGCTGGTGGTTTGCCGCCTTCTATACTCTAAGAATCCCATCAAATTTTCTGCCAATAATCTTTTGTTGCGATCAAAACTTCTAGCGCCAGACGGGACTCAAACCCGCACCTCCCTCTGACCTGAACGCTCTGCTCTGTGGTGAGTTGCGTTCAAACACCGCCGGTGGTCTACGGAGAAAATGCCCGAATCTCACGGCGCGCGTTGCGTGCGGAGAAAATGCCCGAAATAGGGAGAAAATGCCCGCAACCAAGGGAGAAAATGCTCGCGAATAGCAGTCTATTTTTGCAACGTTTCATTCGTATCAAAGCTCTAATAAGAAGTTGATAGCAGAATTTCATGTTCGAAAAACACTATATTTCGAGAAGGTGCCTTGAAAGAATTTTGGCAAGGTGCTACACCGTAGGTCCTGGTCATTTTAATAGGGTTTTTTGTAAAACCTATGTTGCAACTAACCATTCAGAGCCTATACTGAGAAAAAGAGCACAACAAGTATTTACGATGCCAACGGTGTATCAGATGAGAATCACTTGAAAAGCAATGAATGTTGAAATATCTATTAGGTTGTAACGAATTAAATGGCACTGGCTCGCGCCATTTAGAGGAGGATCCACACAAAGGTACCAGGGAGATAGCGAAGGTTCTTGGCGTCAGTCACAACACAGCTGCCCGGCATCTGAAGGAAGTTGGAAAGACCAAGAAGCTGGAAAGATAGGTGCCTCACAAGCTATCTGAGGAGCAAAGAAACCGACGATATGAGATCTCGTCCGCACTGCTTCTACGGAACGAAACGGACCCATTCCTTGATCGCATCGTAACCTGTGACGAGAAATGGATGATGTACGACAACAGGCGACGATCGGCACAGTGGTGGATAGCGATGAGAGCCCCAAGGTTTTTGTGAAGCCGGAATTGCACCAAAAGAAAGTAATGGTGACAGTATGGTGGTGTTCGCTGGGAATTATTCACCACAGCTTCCTCCCTCCCGGTGAATCCATCACGGCAGAGAAGTACTGCATTGAAATTGAAGAAATGATGAAAAAGTTGAAGGATATCCGGCCGGCCTTGGTGAACCGAAGGCGAGTTCTCCTTCTGCACGACAATGCTCGCCCCCATGTAGCACGAATGACGTTGCAGAAATTGAATGAGCTGAGCATTGAAACTCTACCACATCCTCCGTTTTCTCCCGACCTCTCCCCAACAGACTACCATTTCCTCAAGCATCTTGGCGACTTCTTGGTAGGGAAAATGTTCAAATACCAACAGGATGCCGAAAGTGCCTTCGAAGATTTCGTCAATTCCAGAACTTCTGATTTTTATGCTACTGGGATAAAAGAGCTTGTGTCACGTTGGCAAAGATGTGTAGAATCAGAGGGTTTTATTTCGATTAATAAACTTGCCTACAAGCCAAGATATTAACTGCTTAAATTTACAGTGGTTCAGTGCCATTTATTTCGTTACAACCTAATATGTTCAAATCCTGTTTTAGTAAAGAAGGAAATGATTGGTCAGAAATAAAGATTTCAACAGAAAGACTCAGTAAAACTTCAGTAAAACCTAAAAACCAATTTGTAAACAAATTCCCGAATACGATCTGCCATTTTTTATTTTCTACTTCTCTTGACTTTGAAGTGCATGTACCTTACTGTTCATTCTATGTGGCGCTCATGCGGCTTAAAAACAAACTCAGAAATTGAGGTGGCCTACAGTTCCGCAGCTCAACGCTTCGAAAAGTAATTGTTTACCAGGTTCCGTTGATGTGCCTGCTTTCTAGTTTTACGTGCTAGAAATTGAGATCTGGGTGAAAACGCTTCTTTCGCTCCTTTCAGTGTTTTCAAGTGTTCTTTTCACATAAGACACCGTTGGTACTAATTTAACCGTTGGGCATGCCTGTTAACTGTGTAACGAGAATCTTTCTTCGTATTCTCCAAAGCTTCTCTATCACAGTAAGGCCATCAAGTCTGCTAGGGAATCCAAGAGATGGTGCCACAGTTACAGTTGCCACGCCCACGATTTGTCATGCCCTTTACTCGACGGCATGAGAAAAATACCGTATCCCTGTCCACGTGATTAGCATGTGTCTTGTTGTAGTGGTTGTTGTAGTGGACCCTATCGAAAACCGTTCAGTGGCCGCAGATATTTTCTCCCCTGGCTGCGGGCATTTTCTCCCCTGGTTGCGGGCATTTTCTCCCCTGGTCGCGGGCATTTTCTCGCACCGAAACAGACGCGGCGCGGTTCGGGCATTTTCTCTCGTAATCACCGCCGGTGGTGTAATGGCGTGGAGCATTCCCGCCAGGTCAGAGGGAGGTGCGGGTTCGAGTCCCGCCTGGCTCTAGATGTTTTGATCGCAGCAAAACATCGTTGTAACAGCTTATAACCTCGATACCAGCCAATTGAGGCTTAAAGAAACTGAATTAAATTATTTTTGCTAAAAATTAATTTATTTTCAAGGTAAAAGATATATTTATATCATTTCGGCGTCAATTTGGACACTTTTCAAATCAAATTGGACATTCTTTTAAGCGAGCGTGTCACCTTTAAAATTAAGATGAACATCGTTCGAATTAAAACTGGCTTCTTCCACGTTAAAAAAGAGATTCTCCGGGACAGTTAGAATAATGCAAAAACAGGAAAAGGAAACTCAAGAAAACGTTGAGATAACTTATAAAATTATACATTTTTTCCATATACACCTTTTTTAAGATTTTTTTAAAGATCTCATTTATACAATTGAAATTCAAATTGGACACTCTTCTAAGAAACGTGATGCATTTAAAATTAAGGTGAACGTCTACTATATAGAATGTTTCCTACAGACTAAACTACGGACTCTCCAAGTGTTAAAATATCATTTTTTCAAGAAAAATACGATACAACTTTCTCTGCGAAAAGTATTTTTTCTTCTTTTTTTCGTTCAGCAGCCCTAATGACTTCCATCCTTCCAGGTTTGGTGAATTGCTGCCAGACTCGTCAGGGACTAACCTTTCAGCTGAACTTACTATTTAGCTCAAATATCCATTGAAATTACCTCCATGACATCCCGTAGAAGTGGCATGCGTGGCGCATTCCACTTCTACGGTATTGGCTAACGCTGAGCTTTTTGTAGCAGAACTCAGGTGAGGAGCTGTTCTCGTCCAAATGCCTAGAAAAAGCGGTAATCTGCTTCGAAATAGCGTCAGCAGCTGACTCCTTCGAAGGCGTCAGGCGCATCTGAAGTGGGTTTATAGCGATATTACTCCCTCAAACTCCAGTTCTTCGAAGAAATACTTTCCGCAAGGTCTTCCATGAGGTCATATGTCGAAGACATTCCGAAGGCTATATCTAGGTGTCAAGTGCCGTCGATGAAATCGACAACCGGCTCAGCCAGCCGAGGGGCCAGCTAATCGCTGGCCACACCTGAAGCGCTTGAGTGAGCACGAAGAACGAAGCACAACATCACATTACTTTGTGCCATGGGTGATGCACAGGGTTCGAAGACGTTCAAGCCGCTTCAAGCCGTCTTCAAAAAGCGCTTCAAGAAGCCTTTTTGAAGACGAAGAAGAAGAATTCAAAGCTCTTTAATTGTTCACAAGCCGTTCAGCGGCGTAGCGGCCGCCAAAAGTCTGTTTGGGGGCTTTGCCCCCAAACCCCAAGAATAGAACAATCCCATACCACCTGGTTCGGGGCTTCACTGCCAAACCCCCAGAATAGAACAACCCCAATCTTTCTCCTTTCTTCTTTAGGCCTTCTTACAAAAAAAAACTGGTTTTACCATATAGATTACGGCAGTGGGATATGGTCGGGCAGAATTTCACAGCGCATATGAAGCCCATCCACCCTCCATCGCATGCACGCGATTTATTCTCCGAAGCGCTCGTTCTCTACGTGTCGAGAAACAGGTAATGAGAGTCCCAATCCGGCGCTTAATCAGCAAAATCATAATTAAAATTAAAATTGGTCAACACCGCCTACGGTCCGACGGCAATAATACTCCTCCGAATCCCATGGTCACTCTCTCTACCCCTCCCCCCTCCCTCCCGAAACACTTCCTTTCCTATGTGCTGGCAAAGAAACGGAGTGAGAGTCAAGCACGAACATGTGACACTGAGTACCGATTCACGTGCCACTACGTTGCCACGATGTGTATGACACTCCTTCTGCACTCTGACATACGTGACATGACTTCTGTAAGCCGTCTTCAGAAATCCGACACACACTGAACGATGTTGAGGGAAAATGCTGGTCCCTCCCCCTCTAATGGTCTCCCTTTGTTGGTCCTCCCCTATTGGTCGCCCTTACTCGGAATCCCTACGCAAGTTGGATGACGTCTTCAGCGCGTCTTCTGAATTCCTACGCACGTTGGACGGCGTCTTCAGCGCGTCTTCTAAATCCCTTCGCACGTTAGACGACGGCTTCAGCACGCCTTTTGAATCCCTACGCAAGTTTTATGACGTCTTCGGCACGTCTTCTGAATCCCGACGCACGTTGGACGACGTCAAGGGCACGCCTCCTGAATCCCTACGCCTTGCGCTCGATCCCCATTCATACCCTAACACTACCCCTTGAATATCTCGTAAACTTGGACGATCACCCCCAATGATATAGTTCTCCAGCAATCGCCCATGTTTAAGCTCAAAGAAAGCCCGGCTGGCATACGCCGCACTGTCGCAGGCATCTCTTGGCTTCAGTCCCCCCTCCTCGTGATGACACGTGACATTAGCCGATTATATATAGTAGGATTTGTTTACACGTTATAAACATGTTTTTGGCCGAAAAATCCTTGACTAGTCACTGCTTCTCCAGTGAAGGATTTGCGACTATTCCCCGTGGAATCACCGCCTCGGGATGCGCCATGCATTTTGTTTCCACTTGAACAACTGACTATAGAGAGCTCACTTAACTAACTCTCCACTTTTCGGGAAAGTCCGCTTCCAATCCCACTTATCTACTATATTACTCGTGCACGAGTTAAGACCACCTGCTCCGGTGCGAAATCGAACCTAAAGCAGCTGATTCGTGCCACGTTTCCTGCCAACTGCGCCACACACGCGGCGAAAGGGTGGGCTAAAACTGAACTAGATTTTGAGCGTGTTTATGGACAAAACCATAGGCACACTTTACTAATATATTATACTATTTTACCGCTCATGGATGTATGATATATGAAGCGTAGTAGGTAGGCTGAAAATCATCGATCGATTTTTTCGGGCTGATCGTTTAAGGCGGAAATTGTATGAGACGGTCTATGGGAAGGTGAGTGGTTTTCACAAATAATAAACCATCCTGCCGATTTTATCGATTTTTGTCCAAACATGGTCTTTTGACTTCAAATCAAACAAATCGAAGTCGGACAAATCGAACAAATCGGACTATTTGACAAAATTCAACGTTATTGATCCGCGAACCAATTCCACTTTTACACTACACCTCTAATTTCTTTTTTATTTAACGGCTAAAGGACAAAAAACCTTCCATGCACAAAAGAACTACTCCATCCATTTGTCTGTCTGTGTGTCCGTCCGTCCACCCTCACAATGACCGAAGACGTTCATATCTTGATCGGCACTACTGATCAGCGGTCAGGGCTCATCTTTTAAAGTTTTCCAAAATAGAATTCACAGGAAGTAAGCAGCATCTATCGGCTAACCATTATCGATCGATCTTATCGATTTTTATTCGCAGATGTTGGTTTAAGGCGGGAATCGCATAAGTCTGTTGGGCGGTGGATAGGATGCAAAAATAGTAAAAAGAACAAATAGCGATTGATCGGCTATTGATTATCGATCGGTTTTATCGATCTTTGTTAATAAAATTTATACGATAATGATTGAGGATGAACAAACTGTAAACGTTGTTGATCGGATAACCAATAATATCGATTTTTATGACAGCATCAATTTCGCTTTTGCTAACCAAGGCTAAAGTCCAAAAGTCATATTAAATACGTAAGAGCTATTCCATCTCTGTCTGTTTGTCTGTCTAACAGTCCATAATGGCCAGCGGAAGGGCTTCACATCTTGATCAGTTCTATCTGGTCATCAAACAGTGAAATTATTTTTTCAAAAGAAAGACGGGTCAGTGCTGACCGATGGATGCGTACAATTCATGGTGGTGAGCAGACAATATTGATCGATTGTCATTATCGATCCATTTAACTGCTTCTTACCGGGGGTTAACTGTTTGAGGTGGAAACCACGCGAGTATATTTTGGCTACAGGATACATTTCGCAACAGGTGAACGATATCTGCTCTCTTACGACTATCGATCGATTTTATCGATTGTTCTCAGGATTATCGCCAAAGCTTTCGTTTGCATAGCGAAGCACCTCTTGAGAGAAAGCTGCTATGCCAGAGAACAACAGCAGCAGAGCCTAGGTAATAGCCGGCCATCTAGTTACTATTGGAGTGCATAGCCCATGCCTCATCCGGTATACTTGCGTGATGGGGAAGAACAATGAAGTGGGAGTGGCCAGTGAGTGGCCGCTCTCCGTTCTCGGACTCGCTACTCAGTCAGCTCGATTTCAACGTTCGCCTTCGCTGAACATGACACTTAAAATTCGCACAAATAGGTGAGCTTCTTCGTGAAGTAACACTCGGTTACTGTAGCGCTACCGTATCCGAAGAGAGCTATCACTTCGCAGAATCGCTGCTGTTTTATAATTGCATTTTACGTCCGGTTTTGTGGAGGTTCTCTGCCAATTCTATTTATTTATTTATTTATTTATATTTATTTATTTATGGCGCGGTGCGCGCTTGCATACCATTTTCACTTTTCAAATAAAATTCTATAACTTCTATAACTAGCTTTAAAACCTTAAAAATCATAGCGAACTTCTCCAAATTGAAATAGCTTTTAAACAGTTTACAACAGAGTTACTAAGTTGGTTAGAGTATTTTTTTCAAAAAAAATTGATTGGGTATAATTTCTTTGTTTTTTTTAGTTCGCCTGCTCCAATAAGTGTAACCGCTAAAATAACATTTTAATTTTTAGAAAAACAAAAATAATTAAAATTTGTCTTAAAGCACAGTAAAAAAGCAATCATATAGCGCACCGAAGAATCAGATCGCGCCATGCAGTCAAAAAGTTCGCCGCAACTTCTACTTGATTGAAAGTGTAAATGCCACTTACATGAGCCATCAAAGTGAGGATACTTGTATGCGTGTGCTTTACAGTTGTTTTGTTGTATCTCTTATAGGTGTGAAGTTTCATTTCGTGCGAACGAAAATTTTGCTATCAATAGAGTAGAAACCGCACCCGCATGGAAGAAGGCATGGCGCAATCGCTTCTTGACACATAAAAAATGGCAGTCTTTCCGCTTTTTAAAACAAGCCTCAAACCACTGTTTTTATTTAAAAAAATAAGAATTTTGTAAAATTTCATGCGAAGCTCACTGGGTATGCGAATCAACAAGGATAAGGAGTTTTTGGAATGCGCCACGCATTCTACTTCTCCGGGCCATCCTGGAGGCGATTTTCACTGCGTATTTGGCCAAATAACTTGCGGTAGCCAGCCGATCAACAAGTCAGCGCTATATCCTTCCCAGACAGACGATTCATCGTCTCCGGACGAATGGAAGGCTTGGTTGGCCTTGGCCTCGGCGGGAAATCCGAACCAGGAACCTGGTATTGGGTGCACGCGACAGCCGGCACCTCCTACGACTGTGATACACGCGACTTTAGCTGAATTAATACTTCAAAGGAAATTGTAGTAAAAATTTACTTTTACTTTTAAATTTAAAATTATTCTAACCTTTTTAGAGAGTATTTAGTCCAAAGTAGAAGAAGCTCATTTCGATTTGGAAGAGTTCCAATTGATTTGAAAAGTCACAGGCTAGCATAGAAGAGTGTTTGATTCGAAAAAGTACCAAATTTGACGTGGAAATGGTTTGTGTGTTGTTAGAAACAATCGACAGAGAACAAGAGGAAATTTTGACCCAGAAAGATCAATACTCTCACAAGGGAAGGGTCTGAAGCGTATGTCTGAACGGGGGGAGCGAGTCATATAGGGAGAATCCATACATGGACCAAAGGCCTCGGGAAAAAACCATCCTGCTCGGATTTTCAAAGGAGACCACGTTGTGACGTCGGAGGTGGTTCAAATGAGAAACGAGGTGTGCGGATCCCGCAAATTGAGCTAAACGGCATCGATCCACTCTTTCCCTCATGTCTGCCTGTCACCTGGAAATCAGAGGTCTGCTGAAGGTTTTCTAGAACCTAACACCAACAATGTCCGCCGATGGTCGAGTGGTGATCCACCTGCACACGCTGAAGTGTAGCCTACCTTTGGACAAGGAATCGTAGAGGAAAGAAATCAAGCTGGCCGAACGGATGGCCAGCATACTCAAGGACTTCGAAGCACGTCGTCAACTTGAAGTTGACGAAGACGATCAGCTAGAAGAAGAACAGGAAGATTGGGATCCGCAAGATGAACTGATGGACATGGAGAGGCAAGCAAGCAGTGGGCATATGATAACGTTTTCGGGTGGAACTCTTGTTTCGGAGGAAAGGGTACGTCTTCAATTGGATTTCGGTTGCGCGCTCATAACCATGTAGAAAGACACCGCGATTCACTACACAAGCAATTTGTACCTGTGTATCACTGGTATCGAACATTTGTACATCACCATGTTGAATACCACAGCGTACAGCTGGAAAAATGCGCAGAAAACGTCTGAAAATGGTATAGACGTCAGAATTGCCCAAATCTAAACCAATCAGTTGAAATGCAAAGATGTAACAGCGCAGAGGAACCAATCCCCTGACCTCCCTCGCACCAGTCAACCCTCTACCCAACTGCGCTCCGAGCCGCTTGACGATAGGGGCATCGCGGGCGTGCAAGACCCCCAAACGCGTGCTGCGCCGTATTCCATTGTGACCCCCTACTCCTTGAGTTTAGCGACTTGGCAAAAAATAAACACATTTTCAAACCAACTGAAGGGTGAGGATTCTCCCTATTACTGACTCGCTTCCCCCCCCCCCCGCCGTTCAGACATACGCTTCAGACCATTCCTTTGTCAGAGCTGAGGTTCGCGTCCCGCCTGAGGCTCCATGAGTTTTATGAAGAGCGGCTCACAATCAGCCTTGTAAAGTGCTCTGCAAGTGCCCGAACCATAGAAAGTGTAAGAAACGGCGCTTCAGCGTTGAAAAGAGGAGAGCGTTTTCTTAGATTCAGCGCTTGCGTTCAACGTCACTGAAAGGCCGCTCACCACAGGGGGCCGGCCGGGGGGATGGAAGCTCCGAGCGGCTCTACTTGGCGACGACTAGTCGCCCTTTGCCATAGTCTCTCAGCTGTTGCCCAGTTCGGACGCTCTGCAGTTACTTGTGTTCCAGCTGTAGTTCCCCAATTTTTCAGGCCTTTCTTCTACTTTTTAGGTCCTTAATGAAGACCTATGCTTGGTTTCTCTTCTTTCCTTTTTTTGTCGAGCTGCCAGGCATGGCTAGCAAACGACTAGCTGCACACCTTCACGTTGGTCATCAGCTTAGAGAAGGCGTCATGTTCGTCTGGCTTAAAACTTGTGTTTAAGAGCATGAAGGCAGCCGTTTTCTAATGCTAAAAGAGGAGAAGTGCAGCACTATGCCCTCGTCTAAGACCTTGCGATTTTTATTCGAACAATTACAGAGTTTTAGTTTGTATGAAATCTCATTTTTTCATTAAACGATACAACAAAAACAACTGTAAAAAATCACTGTCCTCACTTTGATGCTTTATGTAAGCAGCATTGGCACTACAAATCAAATGAAAATTGCGATGAGCTTTTCGAGAGCATGGCGCAAACTCGTCTCTTAACGCAACAAATGATTGTTTCTTTGTTGCGCTACAAAACAAACTCATAATAATGGTTTATTATTTTTCTCAAAAAATAAGAATAACATAAAATTGTTCGGAGCCTAAAGACGAGATTGCGCCATGCCCTCGTCCAAGACGTCGTGATTTTGATTCGGCTGAAAGCAGAGTTTTTGTTTGTATAGAGTTTTACACTGTGAACGATACAACAAAAAGGTCACGCATACTCACCTCAATTTGATGCTTTATGTAAGCAGCATTTCCGCTATCAATCAAATAAAAAACGAGACAAGCTTTTTGAGTATGCCACGATCTCTACACTTTAAAAAATTTAATTTATTATTTTTCTCAAAATTTTTAAAATAAAATTGTTACATTTTTTAAGCAGCCGAACTAAAACAATTTCAAAGAAAGTTACAGCAAACTTTTCTTGGAAAAAAATAAATTTCTAGGTGTCTCTAGTTTACTCTCGAACCCGTTCATTTTGAATTTAAATTTTGAATATTTAAAGAAAAAAGTTTGATCTCAAATTGGTTAATCGTGTCTAAAAGAGTGTTCAATTTGACTAAAAATGACCCAGCCATCAGCTAACCCATCAGAATATTGTAAGGAAGGATGCGTTTGAATAGAGTGACGGAAAGAACCCAGTAGCCATTTTTTAAACTGCATTTTTTTAGTTTTTTGTGTTTACAAAGCTGGTATTCTGCTGGAGATTGTTTATCTTAGCTGGTTTGTTTAAAGCTTGCCTCTAGTTCTAACGGGAATAATGGATTTTAGAGATATTTGTTATAAACTTTTTTATTTACTATTTATTATGGATTTATTCCAAGGCTAAGATGGCTAGAAATGTCGACCTAAGGAGAATTTTCTCCAAGAATTTGCCTCAAGCACTATGCCAAGATTTAGAAACAGCCGAATTGGAAGATCTATTGGTGTAGTGGTGCAAAACCTTGTTCACAACATCGATAGCTGTTGGTTCGACTCCCACTTGGCGTTTGGAGGTTTTTTCACATTCAAATCATCATTTCATGTATCGCCTTTCTTCTAGAGCATTATCTGTGTCAGTCGTTGCTTTCTCGTTGATTATCGATTTTTTGAACGAACTTTCCCATTCGTCCCTATAGCATGCCAGAGTAGCTCAGTCGACGCCACCCTGCTCGCCCCATGAACACGAGGAGAATTATATCTCTCGTTTAGGGTTTAATTCAACGCATTCATATTTTGCACTGTTTTGTGGAATTTTTTTGAACCTTACGGTGGAGTAACGAAACTGTCAAATTTCTCGTTGTTTACGACACAGATCAGATCACAGACTCAGAAGCTTCTGATAGAAGTACACCCATGGACTGTGCCGAACCAAGTGTGAAATCAGAATTCACGTTTTTTCAGAAGAGAGCGCGATGAGCGAAGGCTAAAGCCGCAGAATAATCAGACCGAGCGGACAGAAGACGAGATGCGACTCGACTGGATCAAACGCACCAGTAAAAAGGTGGGCAGTATGTGTAAGACCTTTGTGATTAAAAGTCCTTTAAATGCAGTTTCTATTTTTCTTTAAAAAAATAAAGCGTTGTTTTGTTTGCTGGATTACGAATGCTCAGGTGAGTTTTACGGCCAGGGATCCTCTGTTTGTGCAAACTGCAATTTTTTTTTTGTATTTTTTTAGATGTAGTCGCTAATGTAACATAGAGAACAAGGAGCGCTTATGACAATCAGTCAAAGCGACATCTAGTATCTCGTTTCACGCCCTGATTGGCTGGTGCGTTTCCTCCTCCCGATGCTGGCCAAATTAACGACCAGAACCCCTCCAGCTGCGGTACTTTGTTCGATTTCCAGCCTGTCCATGCCCACATAGTAGACCTGCTTGGTTAGGATAAAACATCGACTTACTAGATGTTCTATCGTAACCAAGCAGGTCTACTATTTGGCCTACTCATTGGCTCGCGTCGGCCTGCTGGTCATTGAGTAGGCCAAATACGCGTTCAAACCGCCTCCATGATATCTCGTCGGAGTGGAATGCATGGCACGACCCACAAAAAGCGGTGATTGGCGACGAGTTTGATCCTTTGTTCTTTTTTAAGGAAGCAACAGGGTAGATTAAAGAGGAAAGCGTTTAAAAACATGAAAACAAGATAGAGTCCTTATGTGGGCGGGGCTTTGACAAAGAGTGGGCGGGGTTATAGCTACATGCCATTCGATGGCCGATCTATTATGTCTACCTATCAAAATAGTAGATAAAGTACAGTAAAAATTAACAAAACCCAAGAATTTCAGTGAAGAACGCTGAGGAGAAATATAATCCGATTTTGAGCTAACTTCATAGAGTGTAGTTTAAAAATTCGAGGTTAATTGTTATAGTTGATCGGCTCCCTTGTGGGGTTCCACTTACTGGGCCACTCTGGCACACGACAGGGATAAAATATATACGCTGCTGGCTCGTACGAATAATTTGCTGGTTAACGATACTGCAGTTAATAAATGATAAAGAATAAAGAACAGCGTTACTACATACTTTTTGGGATGCGCCACGCATTCTACACCTACGGAATGTCCTACTGTCGATTTGAGTACGTATTTGACCCATACAATAACTTGCAGTGGCCAGCCCGTGTCAGTGCATTACCCTTCCAGGACAAGTCTGGCTCCACTTAGCCAGAGAGGGAGAAGTCTTGCCTAGCCTCGACAGTTCTCGAACTTCCAGCAGCTTAGGAGCACGCAGGACAGGCGGCACTGTGCCCGACTGCGCTACAGATTGGCCAGGATTTACTTGGATTCTACAAATACCTACTTAAGACGTTAGAGGCTATAAGTGAGACTTTCTGAGGTCAGCGGGTGACCCGCAAGATTTCAAGGTTCCCTACCATGGAGCGGACCCTATTTTAGGAAAATTCACTAAGGGGATCTGAGCCTCAGTGCTAGATCTCAGATCTCATTAAGGGTTTTTGGAGCATCGAAGAGGCGAGGCTTTCGTGATGCACTTTCAGTGGTGTACTTCGCTTCGTGAGGAGAATCTCTCGAAAAACAGCCGTTAAATAGACCCTTGATAGGACGTTGATTAAGCTGCATGGAAAGGCTATGAATCTGGACACGCGATCTGCTGCGGAAGCGCCTTTTTTCCTTTTCCTTCAGTGCCTATAGGACCGTGTTTTATTGCTCCTTTCTGAATAGTACCCCCTAGGCTTCGTAGTCAGTTCGTCGAGTGGAGGTGCAGGGCCTAAAGGGGCGGCGCCTCCACTTCCACTGCCGACAGACGGGAAACCAGCCCCGCAAGGTGTTCCACTCCTTTCTAGGGCTCCTTGAATAGAGACATCGTTTCTACCGTACTAGTGTCTCAGACAACGCTATTCCCGGGCGCGTGTTAGCACAGTCCGACGAGGCGCCAGCTATCCAATTCCAGGATCTTGGCTCTGGCTCCCGCCCAGGCCAATTGAGCCTTCCATCTCTCCCTGGTCGGTCAATTCGTACCAGATTCGTCTGGGAAGGAAAAAGTACTGACTTGTCCACTAACCATCGCAAGTATAGGCCACTGTCGTATTCATGCTGCCTCCACGACATCCTGTAGAAGCAGAATACGTAGCGCAGCGCTTTTCTCAGACGGTTCAATCAACGTCGGAGAAATTTTGTCTTTCACCTCAAAGTTCAGACCCTTCTGAGAAAAAAACAAAGACAATGACATGTTCCTTGAGCGGCTGGTCACCGCAAGTCATTGTGAAAACTGAAAGTGCATCACGAAATCCTCGACATTTCGGCGCTCTAAAAAGCCCTAAATGAGGCCTGGGATCTAACACTGAGGCTCAGACCCCCTTAACGACTTCTGCTAGAATAAGGGCCACGCCAAGGCAGGGAATCTTGAAATCTTGCGGGTCACCGGCTGATCGCAGAATATCTGGCTTATAGCCTTTAACTTCTTAAGTAGGTAGGTATTCGTAAAACCCAAGTGAAGCTGAGTCCATCTGTTGCGCAGTCGGACGGAGTGCCGACAGTCAGTAGTACACCAAAGCTGCTGCAAGTTCGAGCCTTGTCGAGGCTAGCCAAGACTTTCGTCCTTCCTCGCTAATTGGTTTCAAGCTTGTCTGGAAAAGATACAGCGCTGACCTGTTCATCGGCTAGCCACCACAATTCATTGTATGGGCCAAATGTGTATTCAAATCGTCTTCACGTCCCTCTATAGAAGTAGAATGCATGGCCCACCCAAAACGGATTGATTAACGATTGTTGCCTTAAACCGGACCTTTTAAAATCAAACTTTAAAAATTTCCTCACTCAAATCACGGTTTCTTCAATAAAATAAGAATAAGTCTTCATAATTTTTTCTGATTTTCTTGGAAAATTTATTTTAGTTTATTATTTTTATTTTCTTTTAATCAAATAGCTTACATCAAAAAGAAAAACGCAGAATTTTAGTTTTCCAACATTTTTTTTCTGAGATGGCTGCACTAAAAATTTTCAATGAAAATCAGAGGGCAATTTTTTGTTCTTATGAAATAGTATTTTAAGCTAGGGTTTCTTTAACAAAATAAGATTATTCATAAAATTTTTCCTCTGATCTACGCCATTACACCACCGGCGCCGTTTGATCGAACGCAACATCCACACCTCGTGGGACCGATCAGCACCCACCCGTATCCGGGATGAGCTGGCCGCTGATATCAGCATGGGACCAGTTAAGCTGATGGTCTTGATAGAAACAGTTCAAATCAGTTTCTTTAAGCCTTAATTGGCTGGTATCGAGGTTGTAAGCTGTCACAACGATGTTTTGTTGCGATCAAAACTTCTAGCGCCAGGCGGGACTCGAACCCGCACCTCCCTCTGACCGGGCGGGAATGCTCTACGCCATTACACCACCGGCGCCGTTTGATCGAACTCTGATTTTTTTCCTCTGATTTCCTTGGATTTTCAAATTGCCATCACAACATCCTTTAAAAGTAGACTGCGTGGCGCATTCCAAGAGAAGATTGAGTAACCACTTCGTATTTTATTTCGTGTGCTTTCCTTGTTCCTTTTTCTGACCCGGTTTAATTGCCCAAGTTTGAGGTTACCGATTAGGTCAGATAGAGTTGTGTTGAGGTTAGATTAGGTTGTGTTAGGTTTGAGTTCGAGGTAGTTAGATATCTGTTACTGAAGACCTGCAGAGTTTGTAGATTTTTTTTCACAGTCTAGGAGTGAGCTTTGCTTAATAACCGCTTCGTTTTTTTTTCTTCGTGTGGTTTCTTTCTTTCGCTTTTCTCGCCTTTCTCACCCGGTTTAATTGCCCAAGTTTGAGGTTACCGATTGGGTCAGGTGGAGCTGTGTTCAAGTTAGGTTGGATTGGGTTAGGTTTGAGCTTGAGGTGCTAGAGCCTGCAAAGTTTGTGGATTTTTTCCACAGTCTAGGGGTTAGCCTGCAGGTGGTGTCAACGTGAAACTCGCTGAAAAACACAATGATTATCGGCCGTCTGAAAACCCAATTAAAGTGATGCTTGAGGCTGATGAGCGTCAGCAAAAAAGCTAATATTGGCGGAAAAAAGAGGAGGAGGGCCTTCAGGTTCTACTTAGCGGGGGATGGTCTTGGCTTCCTCTTCAACACTGGCTTGGAAGCTCTTCAAATAACGACATTGCTTCAGAATACGTTGCGTACTAACGCTCGAGCTGCTCTAGTTGAAGCCACCACTTTCACTGAATAATGCTGCTGCTAAGCAAGCCAAGTCTAGGCCTGCGACATGCCTAACGCTTTGCCTCAAGGAGGCCATTTTCGAATTTTTTAAAATTTCTGTTGTTTTCGCAGAAAAATCAACAACATCCTGATGGGCGCTGCACTGAGCACTCGAGAGCATTAGGCATGCCACGCGTATCCGTTTCCGCCCTTGTCCGGGTCGCTGGCCTCGAACGCTCTCTCTTCCTCCCTCGATCAGTACTGGGAAGGGAAGTAGCTGTCTGGTTCCTCTACGATGGGTCTCGGCATCGGTTTAATTACCCAAGTTTGAGAGAAGAAGGTAAGCCACCGAAACGTCCTCCAATAAACAGAATTCAACAGCGATCAAGCCGATTGGGAAGAGATCCGCAACGAGTCTAGAAACCTGACCTGGGAAGACGGGGTAGCAAATCAATCAGAAAGACGTGACATGGAGGTCGAGCGCATGACACGATCTCTTCTTGTAACACAATCAGAAGTTTCTACTGCTTCTCCCTCTTCGACAAGAATTTGAAAACATTTTTGCAACCCTGCCTGAATGGCGGTAATGGATGGGTAAGCCAGAATCTCAACCCTTCACATAGTGGAAAAGTAGGTTCCAATTTTGCTGAATCGTTGAACCCAGGGAGCAACGACTCAGCACGAACTCGCTGAACATTGGATCCGACGTCGATTCGTGTAAATTGGACTCCTCATTTTTCCAAGCCCAGGTTGAGATGGTAGTACATTTTTGAAAAGTCCGGATCTTAGCTTCGGATTTGTTTTACTTCAGGAGGTTTTGACTTGAGGTCCTACCCGATTCGGACATTCGATGTCAAATTCGGAGATGAATCAGTCATTAGGATCGCAAAAAATCCTTCTTGTTAAAACTACTCTTCTCTAAATCACACAGGATTTGGTATTTTTTAAAAATGCCATTTTGCTCAAAATCTTTTTAGTCGGATTTGAAAAAAATTGACGGATTCGAATTATCCGAATCGGCGTCCAATGTCTTGCACTCACGCGATATGTGCCAGAGTGTTGATTGAAGAGACAAGCAGGGGTGAGTGAAGCTGCTTCATAGGCGGGAGAGAAGGTGTTCGATTCCCGTACCATGCGGGATTTTTGCACTTTTCATTTTTGCACATGGTGAAAACACGCCAGCCAATCACAGTGTGTAGGTCGCGTCGATTCCGGACTCAGAGAGAGATTTTTCTCCAAATGGGCTCCAAATGGCTGCAGCATTCGCGTCCTCCTTATGTAGGCCACATTGCCGACATCCACAGCTACATAGCTTTCAAACACTGAACAATCTCTACAAATGTACACTTCTTAACTCCTCCAAGAAATGAATAAATGAACTCCTCTAGAAGCAGCACTTTAGCGTTTTCCACGACTGCCGCAGTTCTTGACACGCATTCTCGTCCTTCTTCATAGGTTTTCCTCGCCGGGTCTCCTGAACCTTCCTCAGACTCCTCAGAAGCGTTGTAGCCGACCACTACATCGTAAACGGTTGATCTCTGGTAATCGAAGAGTCGAATTATTTATTTCAGCTGGCGAACGTCCAGTGCGAGTACTTTCGATAATAATTCGGTTGTACTTTGTGCTTGAATGCAACATCGAGGCCATTCTGAGGTTCTAGTTTCCAGGAGCGCAAATCGCGACCTCTGGCGAAATTACGGTATGGCGGGAGATTCGACTCTAAATTTGTCCGGATCGAACCGCTCCACCCTGTACTGGAATAGTCGGTTCCGAATTCGGCAATCCTTGCCTAGGAAGGGTACAATGTTTACAGCTCAAGGCTCAGTTGCGCCCTGGGCGTTTGCCGAGCCGCACTTCCGTTCAGCGGCACATTCGTCGTGCCACCGTGAACTGGAATTTCTCGTGCCGGCCTTGGAAATGTCAGTGACATTCGAAGGGAGGCATTCCGCTCACAGCTTCAGCTTAGTGATAGTCCTATTTAGGCAGCCGTTTCTATTCGACGACACTATCCATAGCAGTGGGGTAAATATCTAAGGCGTTTATACCAGGGATGGTTCGGTGGCTCTGCCTATGCAATCGATTACCGATTTAGAAATTTTATTTATTTATTTATTCATTTATTTATTTATTTATTCGATTTAGAATTTTGGAATTTATTATTTATTTATTTTTTATTTATTCACTTGCTTATCTACTTATGGACGCTTACAAATTTACCAAGAATCCTGCTTACCAATTTTCTACCAGGAATGCTTCGGCGGCTCTGCCGATGCAATCGATTATCAATTTGGAAATTTTATTTATTTATTTATTTATTTATTTATTTATTTATTTATTTATTTATTCGATTTAGGATTTTCAAGAATTTATTTATTTATATATTTATTTACTTGCTTATTTAGTTATGAACGCTTACAGATGTACCAAGGATGCTATTTACCGATTTCTGTCAAGGATTCTCCGGTGGCTCTGCCGATGCAATCGATTTTTGATTTAGAAATTTTAACAAATAAATAAATAAATTATTTATTTACTCAATTTAAAATTTTGAAAAATTTATTTATTTATTTACTTGCTTATTTACCTACGGACGCTTAAAATGTACACGCGAACATGAAGTAAAGCAGCAAAAACATGCCGAACAGCTTGATGTGAACATCCAAGACGTCCAAGCTAACAAACAAAACGAAATTAAAGAAAAACACCTAAAGAGCAAAATAACATAATTAATTTTTGAAGCATTTTTAAGGCATATGATACTCTAAGGAGTTATAAAAGCGGATGTTTTCAAGGATATAAAAACACTATAGCTGTAAGCGCAATGATACGGCCTTAGATAAGACGACGATAATCAAGGTTTTTCTAGATGCGCCACGTATTCTATTCTTCGGGATATCAAAGAGGCAATGTAAAAGCCTGCACAAGGACCAACCGAAAAACAAGTTCTTGTCGTCTGGTTGGCCTGGGCGGGACTTGAATGTAGTGTATTAGGTCGAGTACGCGCGCGATCACCGGCACCTCCTCCGCGCGATCACACGTCCCAAGCATCTAAATATACCATTTTCACGTCGAATTGGACACTTTTCAAATCAAATTGAATTTTTCGCAAATTTCAAATTGAAGTTGATTTCAGGGCAGTCTCTCAAATTGAATTGAATTCGAAATTTTCACGTCAATTTGGACACCCTTCTAAGCTAACCTAAGGCTTTTCAAATCAAAGAGAACTTTTTCAAATCGAAATGAGTCTTTTCCACATTAAACTAGAGACTCCTCAAAAATGTTGGAATAATTTTTTGCTCAAGGAAAATTTTAGTATAACTTTCTTTGAAGTTTTAATTTACTTCCTAATAAGAGGACACCTAGTTTGAAATTTTATGAAAATTTTATTTTTCGAGAAAAAACATCGAAATAAAATTTATTTTAAAGAGGAGAAAGGCGGTCATTTTATATTACCAAAACAGAGAGTGCACCATGCTCCTTCCAAAACTTCGCGATTTTCATTCGATTGATAGCGAAATTTCTGTTTGTTTGTTTGTTTGTTTGTTTGTTTCACTATTGCAAGCGGTGCAACACAAACAATTGTAAAAACGCACATATCTTAACCTTTTTTCTGCATGTAAGCAGTACTTGCACTATCAATCAAATAAACGTTGCGTTGATCTTTTTGAGTGCATGGCGCAATCTAGTTTTTTGATGCAAGACATAATTGCTGCTTTACTGCGCCTTAACACAAGATTTAAATAACTATTTTTCTTAAGAAAAATATATTCACTCATTCGGCAGCTAATGCAAAAAAATTTTTAAAAAAAGATATTCTAAGTTTTTCTTGTGCAAAAAAATTATTCTAATCATTTTGGAAAAGCTCGTCTTGATTTGGAGGACGTTTTTGATTTCAATGTTTATAGGCCAGGCTAGAAGAGTGTCCAATTTGATTTGAAAAGTGGCAAATTTGAAGTGAAAATGGTATATATCAGTTTCTTCAAATACTTCCGATTTTGTACTTTAGCTTTTAGTTTTTAATTTTTTTAAAAATTTTTGTTAGTGCAATTTTAAGTTAAAAATGATTAATTTTTAATTTTTGGAATAATAATCTAGATTGAGACTGATTTTAGAAAGATGTCGTATTTAAAAAAAACATGATGCTTCTAAAATGAATAATATTGCTTTTTACTCACCAGAATCAAGCAAAGCGGGTAAGAAAAAAAAAACATGCTAACTGGCCATGCACCTGCACCAGCTCTTAAATGAAGGCAAACGACAACGTCATGTGTTTTCACGACTTTGTTTTGCGCTCATCAGTTATGGAGCTTTGTTAATTATAAGTCTCCTACAGCCAACACAGCATTCTCCACTTCGATTAAACGTGTTTGCCAGACGTTTTTCCTACTTTTTCCCAGTCACATTGAAGGGTTACATTCGCTTTTTTTGCTTAATTTGTCCATCTGATTAATTCGTTCTATAGCAGATTAGATGCGCGAATAGCGCAACTGGTAGATATGGCTCTCCTCTTCTATAGGTTTTGGGTTTGCTCCACTCATTGGGGTTTCAGACCTGTTTGGAAAAGATGAACCTCTCCGGAAATTTTTGCAATCAGGGCCGGATTTATCAATGACTTACATAACTTCACCGGAAAATTGTAAGCGAAAAGCTCAGGTAATCGCTCACCATATCGCTTGATAAGCCGCGCTATCTGAGCTTTCGCTTATAATTCTTCGTTAAATGTATTTGACTATTAGGGAGAAACAACAGCAAACATCAATGGTTCGTCTCGCCACCTCTCTTCAGATGATTATAACACCCCTCGGTGGCTCATCAGTGAAGAAAGAGGTGTTATATTTTTCTATTTTTTCAATTTTTAATTTTTGAATGTAATTTTTATTTTTATAATCATATTCTATTTTATTTTATTTACATTTTAACTTATTTATTCATTTTATTTATTAATAATAAAGGTACGTTAAAGCTACGTAAGTCGTTGATGAATCCGGCTCCTGGTCTTATTCAGTTGTCCTATTGACATGGTGTTTTGCATCCTCCAAAGAAATAAAGTGCATGGCGCACTCAAATCGCCTTCAATAGTGCCTACTACAGCAAACCAGTAGGTGGAATGGAAGGGATCGTTAGATTGCTTATAGCCACTTCCGAATACTTCCCTGGTATTTCCTGGTATTTATGGGAGATACGGTACTTGTTGAGGTTTCGACCGACTGGATGAAAGGGCGTGGCATGAAAGACGGTGACCAATCAGAGTGCACTGATTAACTTCAGGCCTGGATCTCATTGTCGGACCTTAACATTTGTATCCAGCGTGTGGTCTCTGCAGAAGCTGCGAGATGTCGGGCAAAAACCCAATAAGTGCCGGGGAGCACCTCAGAGACTGCTTACCCCTCGGTAGACTCACTTTAAGAAGAGACGTCTGTTTGCCCACAATGCGAACTAATTCAAAGGTCGTGCTCCGCCCAGGCCAACGAAGCTCTCATCCCTCGGGCGCCGATTAAATGTTACCAGCACTGCATGGGAAGGATAATTCGCTGACACGTCTATCGTCTGGCCACCACAATTCTCTATAAGGGTTAGGTATGCCTTCGGATTATGTTCACGATTTTCCACAAGAGCAGAGTGCATGGCGCTTTTCTCAAGCGGTTGAAATGACATCGAGTTTTGTATTTGTAGCGCAGTTGGAGAACGTGCTGACTGTCGCGTGCACCCGATACCAGGTTCCTGGTTCGGATTTTCCGCCCAGCCAGACCAACCAAGCCCTCCACAACCCCTGGGTCGGTGAACTGGTACTCCGGGAAGGACAAGGCACTGACTTGTTCATTGTCTGACCACTCTAGGTCATTGTATAGGCCAAACACGCATTCATTCAAATTGCCTCCATCCACGACATTCCTAAAGTGGAATGCGTGGCGCATCCCTCCCAAACGGGGTTGAGTAACGTCGTCCTTCCTCCTTTATTTTTCATCAACTTCATCGTCTTCATGGGAACCCAAACAGAGCTATTCGATGAGCTAATGACGGCCCATTCCTAGCGATAGCTATATAGTTCGAGGATCTATTAACGTCTGAGGGATGGCGAAGGCCCAAAAAAAAGACACTCTACACGTTTATGGCCGGGATGCTCATCAAGACGCGCGGCTGATCGCCACCAATTTTCGAGATGAGAAGAAGCCGTTGAGAGTCATTCGGCCTACGAACGAACAACGAGGAAAGGAGCCATATAACGCTCGGGCAGTCCGCCCATCCATGGTTCTTGTACATTCTTCTTCTGGAACTAATCTGCCTTTAAATCTTTAATAATGGACACTATTCCTCGATTCTGCATTTTTTGTCTTTTTTCCTTTATTTCTTATATTTTTCTGTCCCTAAAAAAGGAGAAAAAATGAGTAGTATGAGAAAGATAGGATTCACAACTACACTATTTATATGCAAAAAGCGTCATATGCTACACTTTTTATGCGTTTTTAAATGTGTTTTAAAACTGTATTGTAACTGAAAGAAGAAAAATCAGAAATTTATATTCAAGCTATGTGTCTTCTTTTTCGTAAAAATGACTTTTAGTAAAAAAATGATTTTATTCCTTGACTCCTTTTTTGAGTGAGCCTTTTTGCGTAAGATTTTCATTAACACTTTCCTAGTGTATGCTTGCTATGTTAGCTACTGTGTGTTCGGCGCATCCCAAGACCCTTATAGTGTATAAATAAATATAAATAAAGTGTATCACCGTCTCGTCTCGGTGATCATCGACTTGCTCGAGCGGGCGCCAGCAGCGTCTCCATTCGCCCTTGTCGCGTGCCAGAGTGCTCCAATGGATCCTCCTCGCTCGTGGGACACGAAGAGCGTCATATCGTTCGTTCACGGCTTTCACGAAGAAGTCCGATCAACGTGTTGGTGGGCGTCCTGGTGTTCTCTTGACATCCCGCGAAATCCAGTCGGTAACGGCTCTCGTTCAGCGGGTGTTTGCGAAGCGCATTACGTAGCCGACCCACCTAATTTTCGTCAACTTGATCCACGCGACAGCGTCTCTGATCTTCGAACGTCGGCGAGGCTCGGGATCCGAAATAAATGAACTTTAACCTTTATAGGAGAGTCTCGATTTGAGGTCTTATAGCACGTGTTGCTCAACATTTCGTCGGTGGTGCAATGGTGGAGAGCATCCTGCCCGGTATGCTCGTTTATACGGGTTCAAGTCCACCTTAGCGGTAGAGTTTAGCTCACAATTATAGCAGCTTATAACCTCGGTGGAAGCCCATAGAAATTGGGCCAAAAAATTGATTTGAATTATTATTTCTTCGAGTTTGCTACAGATAAGAAATCCGGTACTTGTCGGTTTTTTGCCTAGGTGGAAGAGGTGTGATACAGAAGGCGCTAGCTCCCATTGAAGCGTTTCCCTGAGCTTCTCTAACCAGACCTACATTTTCGCCCTTTTTTTAAGAGCGGACGTCTAAATACTGAGGCCTGAAAGCAAAGGAGGAATCTTCTCTTTTACTGTTCTTGACGAGCCTCTTTCTGTACCTCCGGACCACGTTGAAAAAAGAACTCTTCAACTAAAAAAAACGTAGTCAAGTTGCAGTGTTTTGTTTTTGCTTTCATTCTTTCAGCGTCGTTGGCGTAAAAATTGAGTACGTGGCGTATCCCAATTAGAAGCTCATTGACATTTATCAATCTCAAATGTTTTCTATTTTAAAAGAAAACCTTTAGTTTACTTGTTTTTTGAAGAATAAGTATTTATTGATTATGTACATTATTGTACATTATTTATTATTTATATTTATTTATTTAAGCGTATAGTATCGCAAATGTTCGAGTTCTCAATAAAGTAACGGTGCAAGCAATTCTGAGTTTTTCTTGGCGTGTGCTTCAAAAAAAAATATCCGAAGCTGAATTGAAGATAGACTGTGATCTACGTCCATGGGATGCGCCACGCGTTCAACGCCTACACAATGTAGAGGCTCTTAGGAGATCATCGTGTGGTCTAAGCCGCCATATTTGAAAAGTTATTCTTGCTGTAAAAGGATAAAGGGTACAGGACCGCGTCCATGAAACCCTGTTTGGCATGTGCCATGCTTTCTATTTCTATGGAATATTTCGCAGGCTATAAGATGGCCCATTTGGTATATTCAGTAACTCTAGGTCAGCGTTTTGCTCTTTCCAGACTCGCCTGGTACCAACTGGATGTCCTCGATGTGATGAAAGGCTTTCCTTGAACTTGACCATAAACCAAAAGAAAAACGATTAACTCGGGAGGTCTTGTCGTTAATGTAGGCAGCATGCAGAGGCACGACATCCCTTAGAAGTAGAACGCGTGGCGCATCCCAAAAAGCGCCTAATCAGCGTATTTAAGAATTTTTGCAAAGATATAGCTGCAGCTCAAGGTGCTGTCATGCTTATCTACCAGGCTGTCCAATAATTCTTGTCCGAAAATTTCACCATTTTAAATTTTTTCAGCTTTATTGAAAAACAAGTCTAATTAACAATATAATCACCACAATTATCTACAACAGTGGCCCATCGATTGGGCAGGTCGCCGATGCCCTTTGCCCAGAACTCCGGAGGCTGCGACTCGAAGAAGTCCGCGATGTCGGATTTGAGGTTGTCGTAGTTGGTGAATTTTCTTCCGTCCAAATGGTGCTTCAGCGGGCGGAACAAGGGGTAGTCGGAGGGGGCGAGGTCCGGGGAATACGGCGGATGGGCAACCGTCTGCCAGCCGAGCGTCGCCAACTTCTGCTGGGTCTCCTTCTCCGTGTGGGGGCGCGCGTTGTCGTGCAGCAGGTGGACCGAGGCCCGTCGGGGACGCTTTTCTCGGAAGGCGGCGGCTAGTTTCTCGAGCTGATCGGTGTAGATGGAGGCGGTGACCGTCCTGCCTTGCGGGAGCAGCTCGAAGAACAGCATGCCCTTGGCGTCCCACCAGCAGCAGAGCATGATCTTCAGCGGGTGTTCCCTGTCCTCGAGGCTCGTGTCGCTGCTCTCGAAACGATTGAACCAGCGCCTGACTGTGCGTTGGGACGCTGCATCCTCCTTGCACGCTCTGCAGATGTTGGCGACCGCGGTGCCCGTGTCGTTGTCCAGCAGCCACTCGTAGTACACCAACGTACGAATTCGACCTTGGTCCATTTTAGCTTCTACTGGTAGCTAGACGCGGCGACTGCGCCTTATATACCCCTAGCGTGGAACTCTGGAGAACCTTCTAGAAAGTTTTTACACTTGCCTGATATTATAACACTTCTAAGGAAAATTATAGAATTTTGAAAATTTTCGGACAGGAATTATTGGACGGGCAGCCTGGTAGTATGTTGTAACTTCCTTCACTAACGGTACAGCACGTCATTTTTATTTATTTATTTATTTACCTATTCATTATCGCAGACCGAAGCCCACGTGGTTAAAAGACTACGACTTGATGCATTTAGGATGCGCCATGCACTCTACTTTGCCCCAATCTCTTGACGGCCACCTTTTGAATGCACAGCATCCGTCTTGAAGAGCATATTTCACTCTCATATTTCACAGATCGAAATTCGTTTCTGTTAGTCTACCCCGAGAGATATAGAAGTGATGTAATGGCTAATAGCCTGCATATATCACCCGTGAAAACGTCTGCAGGCCTTTGTCGCAGATTCCTTTCGGCATAGACGAAGAGCATATCCGATCAGCTCTGAAAGCTTGCACATTTCCTCTGAAAAAAGACCCGTCTCATACGTCGCACTCGTTTGACGCAGACGAATTTACGGCCAACATTGCGACTACAGCTACCTATTCCGCTAGCTTTCTCGACGGTAATGTGAGTCCGGACCAAGTCTCTTTCTTCCGTGGCATCTAACTTTGACCATTCAGGTCGATTTCGCAGAGCTTATTCATCTAATTGGTTGGCCTGCCACGGGTTGGCTGGCTGGTTAGCTTATCCTATGGAATGGGTGCTGAAATCTTTCGAAAATTTCTACGATAGCTTTTCCTACTTGCTTGAAAATATACATTCAGCAGGTCAGTAAAGTGGTAGAAAATCCTCTTATGGGATGCGCCACGCATTCTACTTCTACGTGATTTCGTAGTGAAATAGTGATCTGCGATGCCTATACGATAGACAACCTATGTGCATCCCTTCCGGATAAGTTCCATACCGAAACAGCGACCTCGTAGAGACTGAAAACGTTTGATTGGAGGCTGGAGTAGATTCGAGCCACACTCGCGCCTCATCCTACTGCGCTATAAGCGGGGTTGGTCTGGAGCGTGCAACTCAGTCGCCGACCTTTGGAGTTTCTACCTGTCGTTCACTGGCCGTACTTCCCGCATGCAAGATTAATGCCCACGAAACGGGCCACTTCAATTCGCCAGAATCGCTACGTGGCCTAGCTGGGCTGCTCCGAATACTTTGGTCTCTCCGTAGGTACCTCCGCCTAGCTGGACTGGTGGCGAACGACTTCACAGACTAACAGCCGCACTTATCCATTCCTTAGACGTTAGCGTCCCAGTTTTATGACCAATACCCATGGTTTTAGTAGCATGCGAGTCTTGGCTAGTTCACCTATATCGGTATAGCTTTTAAAGTGTGGAAAATCGTCTGCTATACGGCGATTGCTTTCCCTTTCCGAAAATTTGGAGGAAATCCATACTGCCCCCGAAATCCATACTCATCTCATGAAAAAGTCCTTACTATTCACTCTCTTACTTCACTTTTTTATTGTATTTAGGTTTATTTAATACTGCTATTATTATTATTATTACTATAATTATATGTATGTAATGGTGCGTAATGAACCCATTAAGCAGGCAAATCTGGCAAGGCCGATAATAAAATTTCCGATCCAAAAAATTGTAGATAGAAGAATGCACGAAAATATTATACATATATAGGTGTATGTATTAATATGTATTATAATTATATAGAAAATGTTAATACATTTACACTATTTAAGCGCGAGATTGAACACTTTCAAATCCAGCTGGACACTCCTCTAAACAAGCCTATCACTTTTCAAAACAAACACTGAACATCTTCTAAATTAAAACAGGTGTCTTTCAGATTAAACTAGAGACTCTCCAAAAAGGTTAGAATAACTTTTTGTTCAATGGAAGTTTTTTATGGCTTCCTTATTTTTAGTGCGTCTGCTCAGTAATGAATACACTGCTTCAAATTTTATAAAGCTTTTGTTTCTCAAGAAAAGCAATGATTTGAGCTTGTTTTACTGTACAAAAAAGCAGCAACTTTCCAGTGTGTTAAAAGAAAAGATCACGCTACGCACACGTCTACTTGTTTCGTCATCAAATCGATTGATTGTTTGAACGCTGTTGGCCTGAAACAGAGTGGTGAAGACATGCTTTTTTCAATTATTTTTGTTGCATCGTTGTCAATTGTATAACTGCACTCGGGTAACATTTTTCTCTCAATCAAATGAAAATCGCGACGTCCGACGCAATCCTTTTCTCAAAACCCTAAAAAGTGCTGCCTTTCTGCGCCTTAAAAAAGCTTCAGTTTATAATTTTTCCTGGAAAAATAATTTTTTTAAAGATTTCTAAACGTGTTCACTTTTTGAAGCAGGTAAATTTGTTATGGTTTAAAAAGGCATATTTTTAATTTGTATAAATAAGGATAGACTTAATTGCGCAAACTAACGTTAGACTCTGCTCGGAAAACTGCAGATTTGTACCTTACAAACTTCTTATAACTTTTTTCTAAATCTCATTTCTACAAGTTCTCGGCAGTATTTTTCTCTTTTCTCCCGTTCAGTTTTTTATTTTTTTTCTAGTGTTTCTTAGTTAACTACTCTATTTTGTCCTTCAGTGTGTACATCTTCTCTTAACAATAGCTTTGGTATATGAATGAATGAATGAATCAATGAATCAATGAAATTTCTCTAATTGGGTTTGAAAATTGTCCAAAATTGGGTGAAAATCTTGGTGTATAACGAGAATGCCAAGGTTTTAAGATTGAAGAACTTGAAGTTTATTGAACCCACTTACTTGTTCCTTTTTTCCTTTTCCCTTCATTTTTATTTCTTTGTCTTTTACTAATTTATTGGAGGCATTTCCATAGCGCAGTTCACGATTCTACCGGGCCGCGATTCGTTAAAGGAGATAAGGATAGTGACAAAGGATGGCGCTATTCAATCCCAATTGGGATGCGCCACGCATTTCACTTCTACGGGATATCGTGGAGGCCGTTTGAATGCGTCTTTGGCCATAAAATGGCTTGCGGTGGCCAGCTGATGGACACGTCAGCGCTCTTTCCTTCCCAGACAAGTCTGGTACCAATTCACCGACCCGGAGGAATGGAAGGCTTGGTTGACGTCTGCGGCAAATCCGAACCAAGAACCTGGTATCGGGAGCACGCGACAGTCGGCGCCTCCTCCGACCGCGCTACACGCTCCCCTTACAGGAAATATATCACAAGTATTCTTTGAAATCTGAATCTTGCGGCCTGTTAGGTGCGAAGAGGAGATCTCCGTCTTACTTTCAAAATATGAGTGAGTCCTAAGAGTGCACTCTGAGCGTGTTCAGTCCCCCGAGATACTCCAGATATATGACAACACAACTGTTCATCAAACGAAAGCTACTTGACAATGGCCACCCTGAATTTACGACCTCACATGAGGCACTGGCGCTTTCTTCTGCCGCGGAACTCTTCGACATTGCGCTGAGCTGTGTGGATCGAAGAGCTTATCCCTATTTCTGACTAGCCACTCTGATGGCTACTGTCTCGGGGAGAAAGCGGCTGAAGCTGCTCAGCGCCTTCTATCCTTCACAGAGTCGACGTCGTCGAGTTCGAGTGCGCGGCGCACCCTATATAGCTTGCAGTCATTTATGACCGATCTCAACTTTTTATTCGCGGTTACCTTAAAGCAAAATTTGTAAGGAATATTGTGGACCGCCTTACTACAGTCCCACTGCAGATCCCTTTGCGGAGTGCGCCACGTATTCTACATCTACTGCTCCACTGATTCAGGTGTCAGAGTCGTCTGCAAAGGATAAAATCTGGAAAAACTTTAAACTACGTGCATCCTGGTCTTATAGAGTCGTCATATTAATCGGTATTTTGCAATCTCCATGGAAGTAAAGTGCATGGCGCATTCTATAATAGCCTTCACTAGTGCCTACTGTTGGTAACCAGCTGGTAAGAAACGGTTTGTTTAAACGTCATACAACCCTCAAGAGTAAGAGTACACCGATACAAGACAGTGTTACTCAAAACCTTATGGAATGCGCCACGCATTCTACTCTTACTGGAGGTTGTCGATGCGATTTGAATGCGTTTTAAGCTGGATTTTCAATATTCTGGACCACTTTTTTCAGTGTAGATAATAATTGTATTCACTTGAATGAATGATAATGATATTATGGTACCCAGCCAGCCGGGAAACTCGAACCAAGAACCTCGATTCGAAGTGTACGCGACAGCGGCCACTTTGTCCGACTGCGCTACCACATGCTGAGGCAAAGCTATACCTATCAAAAAGATTGGGCATCCTTTACAGCAGCAAGGTAAAATGACAAAGGGTAGCGCAGATCAATCCCTTTATGGGATGCGCTACGCAATCTACTTCTACGTGATGCTGTGGAGGCGACTTGAATGCGTATTTGGCCTAGACAAAGACTTGCGGTGCCCAACCGATGGACAAGTCAGTGCTGCGTCCTTACCAGACAAGTCTGGTAGCATTTTATCGACATCGGAGATGGGATGTTGGCTTTCTTGAGCGGGACTCGAACTTGAGGAGTGCAACGCCGAGTAAGCAGCCGCCTCCTCCGAGTGCGCCTTCGAGTTCTTAGCTGCCTTCAATAGGAAACATAGTTTGCCTCTTCTACTACTCGCTACTTCATACTACTCCACGCGTATTATTTATTTATTTATTTATTTATTCAATTATTTATTTATTTATTTAAAGACGCTAGTTGCTGCTACACGAGCGATAAAAAGAAAAGGCTGAAACAGTGCCATAGCAGGCAAATTATCTTCTACGTGACATCATGGAGGCGAATTGAATGCGTACTTAGCCACACAAAATGACTTGCCGTGACCAGCCGATGGAAAAGTCTGCGCGCTTTACACTTCTCGGAAAGGTGTGGTACGAATTCACCAATTCCGGAGGGATGAAAGGCTTGGTTAGCCTGGGCGGGAAATCCGAACCAGGAACCTGGTATCAGGTGCAGGGGACAGTCGGCGCATCCTCCGACTGCGCTACACGCGCCCACTTAAACTTTTCTCTCAGAATTTCCTTATTTTCGTTCGTGCTTTCCGCTCCATCGTAGTATCCGCTTTCGTGTCATGTAGACCTGTATAAAGGTAAACCAGTATGAAGCTACGCCTAAAGAGGGAGGCGGTCAAGAAGAAGAAGACGTCAGAGGAGGGCGGATTAGTCAAGAAGGTAAGGAAATCGGGATCCTTGAAGTCGTGGTCCCAAAGCGCAGCCCACACCAGCTGAACATAAGATTGCAAGAAAAGGGGCTACATAGAATTCTAGAGATGTGAAGAATCTCAGATTTTCAGGATTTAATCAAATTCTAGTGCATTGCTCCGTACGAATTTTCTTTACATAAAAATTAGACGAGGTCGAGGTAAGACCAAGGAAGCGGTCTTGGAACTGGTTGCTAATGTGGCCTACATGGAGCGCGAGGGAATCCATTCTACCAATCAGCTCGCAGCGGTGGGCATGCCACTTAAAGGAGTCGCGTTCGACCTGCGCTTTGATAGGTTGTGATTGGCTGGAGCGTGTACGCCCTTCAGTGAGGCCATATTAACGACCAGCACCGTTTACAGGCTACAGTCCGTTGAAGAGCTGTCAAGCCCAATCGCTTCTGTCGAAGTTTAATGCAGAATAAATAGTTTGTTTAGGCCACACCGTTATTCGTCCACCTGCTGATGATATGCAGTGTCGGGCTGTACGCAATCTTCGGCGCAGTGGTGATGCGAAAGCTGGAGACGAGGTCCGTGGCCGAGATCCGTCTCGACGTCGAGAAACGCCACAACGAGCAGCGTCAAGATGGTGGGCCCTTCATCTTCTGTTTTTCAGTATAAATCTGGTCCTTTTGACGGTCAAGAGTCCTAGTCGGGAGAGGGGGAGGGATAAGGAGGGGCTTGCGGTGTTTGCCCCCGCCCCCTTCCTTACATTCGTCGTAGAGCTTAAAATACTGTCAGATGATACGATTAAGGTTATGCGGAATCACGGATTGTGGTGTTGTGTCATGGGATGCTCGACTTATATTTTACCATAGCGCTGCCCCTCCCGACTAGGATAGACCAATCTTGACAGCTTGGGTTAGCTTCCTCTATTTATTCTACAAGTGTCTAAATAAAATAAAAAATAGGTCCATATTCTAACGAGTGTCTTGTCTTGTGTTGTCTGTAAAAAGTCGCAAGCATGGCGTACTCCGGAGAGTAATCATTCGCTCTAAAATGTTCCGCTTTAAATTGTTAAAAATTCAGCGCTGGTCGTTAATGTGACATACACGAGGAATAGGAACCTCCAGACCAATCGGACCGCTTCGCATGGCGCACGGTGGCTGTGATTGGTTGACGCTTTTCCCTCTCCGGCGTGCGCTACATTAACGCCTTCTCTCAAGAAGTCGTACAGTACATAGTAGTCGATATCGGATGAATATCGTAATCCGCACGGATTTTAGTTGATGTAGCTCGAGCGCTAGAAGTCGGGCTAAAGCATAGGCGACGACGGCGGCACAACGACACAGAAGGCTTTGAAGAGCTTCTGAAGCGAATTGAGATCAGGTACGAGTAAAGATTCAACTGGCAAGCCTGGCATCAGTAAACAGGATAGCACAAATCGATTACAAGATTCTGTTGCGAGGACAACCAAACCTTTGTTATGGCATCGGTCTATACCTACCATACTTTAGGAATAAAAATATATTCTTCCTATTTACCTACTTTCTTGTCTTCGCAACTCGTGAATATCCAAATGGTTATTCAAGAAGCCTTGACGATCTTGCGTGGAAATGAAAATCTCGGTATATCCCAGAGACGAATTGATTAACCCGGAGATTTTTTCTCTAAACAATGATCAACCTTATTAGTGAGCCACAGGCTACGTAGAATGTTCCAGTGATTGGTCAAATCGAGAACGAAGAGCAGCTGCCGAGGTGATGCGAAGTCGACGATGTGTCATCAACGTAATAAAGGTGAGCCCTTTCGCTTGAGATCGACTTAATCTCACACTTCTGATCAACTTTGCCAATGTTCAGCACATAAGCAAGTTGACTCCACATATCTAATATGTGGACAACATAGATTAACGAACTTTTTCATTGTCTACACTATAAGCGATACATGGTTTATCACACATATACAAGCACCATCACCGGAACACCACTGAAGATTAGAAAACAACATCAGAATTGGATTTCATACATTGGAGTAGCAAGGCTGCTCCAGCTTCTGTTGGTTCTTGTATTGGCCATCTCAGGCTCAGACGAGCTCACATTAAGGCTCGGGACTTTCCGGAATTACAGCTCCGGAGGAGAATGAATAAAGAGTGCGGACAAGGTCGGCTCCTCAAAGTCGCAACCATTCGGTGAGTCGACGAGTCGGTGAGAATGAACGGTGCAGCGCAGCGCCACGCTACACCCAGCACTTCGTGCCGGCGTCGATCGATAGTGCGCGCGCAGGCTGGTCGGAAAGGCGTCTCGTCGAGATCGAGCGGACACGGTGACCTGCGGTTGGCCAAAAGAAGCTGAACGTTGTGTTCACGTTAGTTCTTCTATGGATAACACTTCCCGTTTTTAGTGCTGCAACTGGTGTCCTAAGTAAACAAAAAAGGAAACCAGAGTTTGGGCCCAGCACAGGACGAGGTTTAGTGCAGCTGAATTAATGTCAATCGTACCCTCTCACCGATATAAACCTCATCCTATAGAAGATGGGCAGCTCTTTTCTAGCTCAAGTGTCAGTGCACTGCACAACTAAAGGCATAGCTGCCAGCAACTTACGTGCTTTGCAGCAACTCACCTCGTACGACTGCAAGATCAACCAGATGGGAGGTGGCTTTGTAAAAGAGCTCGACAAATGCTACCACGTCGCCATCCAACACGACACTCACACCAAAGACGTGCTGTTCCGCAACAGTGCCGAGAAAATCGAGACTGGTAGGAGTAGCTCTCATGCCCGTTAGTAGTCCTTTCGTCGAAATACCGTAATCTCCGATCCTTTGAGATTGAGTGTTCTTCCTTCTTTAGTGGCTGAAGAAGACGAGGAGATCGAGCCGTGGTCGTTCATGGATTCGCTGCTGTTCGCATTCACTGTGATTACAACAATAGGTCAGCGTTTTAAGCATCACTCCGATGTGCTAAAAGTAATCCCATCTCTGCTCAATCTTGCTATATGGGTCGAAGAATTAGAGGCATCGATCCAATAGATGAAGTCAAGCTTCAGTAAAATCGTAGCGAAGGCTTGCTATCGACCGATTTTCTAAGCTTTACATAAAAGAATAATTACAAAGCAATCGCGAATAGTCGCTATAGTGCCTTTGTTTGTACTGGGTCCAGGTATATGCCCCTGAACGGAGTCATAGCATATCTCTGCTTGTTTCGTCAAATATCGAAGGACCATTCTTTTCGCGGTATAAGAAGACACAGTACATAATAGATCTTCTGGTGAAAAATACGATAGTTCCGCATATGAACACAATAAGGGAGAGGCCAAGCAACTTGGGGAGGGTTGGACACAATACACTGAACGCGAGGAACGCCATTATAAATCGGAGCCCGGCTGGCAAAATATCTTGCGCGGTCGAGGCGCGGCTGCACACCAGTCGCGGTGGAGCAGAGAAACCGACCTCTTCATGACTTTTAGCTCATCGCTGATCCTTTGGGAGGTCTTCAAGGTAGAGAAAACTACCACCATATATGGATAAAGGAGCGTGCTGGCAAGTGTATGGTCTCGCGGTGAAGTTCAACTAGAGGTCGTTGTTTCGCAACAGTTGGACAAGGCGGTTGCATAACACTTCATACGTGAAACGGTATATTTAGCGTCACTATCTAGCTCCACTACATGTTCAAAAGGATATGGTTATATGCACTGGTATGCATGTTAATCTTAGTGCCTAATTTAATGTGGAGGTTTGTCTCTTATTTCTACTTTGCAGCTCTATACCGTGTCACCTTTCTACCGACAGTGTTCCATTTTGCGAAGTATTCCTTTTATATGTAAAAGTAAAATTGCTTTGAAGGTTGTCAGTATTTTTGTTTGTGCCGCTCGAGGTTCATAGGGTGGATCTTTATTTGGCAGGCCTAAGGTTTTGACGCTACTCGAGCAGTCTCGAGCGATACAAAGAAAAAACACTGACAATTCTCTACAATGCCGAGGTTCTGTGACGAGAGAGACTTATGTCTTCTTGAGTTGTAAGCAAAGAACTGTAACTGCAATGACTGTGACTTTATCATAGAGAAATCGCATCAGGAATCAAAACTGCAACAGCATCAGAGGCTAAAAACAGAATAAGCTATAGTAATGCGAACGAAAGCGGTGAAGCGTAATGAGCCTGTAGTCAGGAAAACCTCATCTTCTCTGCTCCGCCGAAACTGGTGTGCAGCGGGCCGCCACAGCGCGATCAATTTTGCGCGGCCTTTATGTGCCTGTTCCCGCCGTTTTCAAATTCAAACTCATTCAGGCGGGTAAATAAAAGTGCTCGAAGGATGCTTCCCTATCGAAGCACCCCAGATATTTAACTGTTTGAGATAGAATGCCGCAGTTGAAACTACCAGCACTAAATCCTACCCTTTCTCCGATTTTTTCCGACAGAATAACATTTTCGAAGACGCGAGGGCAAATAGTAGCCACGGAAGCATCGGAGGAGTAATATTACTCTCTTCTTAAGCCAACTTTTTTGTTCAGCTACACAGGAACTGTAGAGTGCACGGAACATTTGATTCAAACTGATTAGCGTCGAATTATATTTTTTCAGGTTATGGTAACGTGGCGCCACGAACGTTCGGCGGAAGATTCTTCGTAATCGGTTATGGTCTGATCGGGATTCCCTTCACGTTGCTGGCAATCGCCGATCTTGGAAAATTCCTGTCTGAGTTGATGTCGAGGGGTTCGAAGGCAGTGACTCGGATGAGGAAGTGAGCTACAAGATTTCAAACCACAGCATTTGGATCAAAATTCCGTAGAATACAAGAGCATAATTCGATTGTTGACCAGAATCAGCTCATCCTTCACACTTGTTCCATACAACTACAGAAGCCTGTAAATGTATGATATTCAGACGTATTCAAGAGGAATGGCGAACGAGAATAAAGCTGAAAGGTCGCTACGATTGTGGAAAAGTTAGCGCGAAATCGATGCTGGAAAGAAGCCAGAGTCGGGAAGAGATCACAACGCTTGAAGACGGCAAGGTGAATCACACTCGAGCATACAGTGGATGCCCTTGGGCGTCGTTTATACTTGCGCCCACGCGTGCGGCAATCGATCTTTCGCGCCGCATCGCATTTATACTTCGGCCTCTCAATGCACATTTTGAAGGAACTCTAGGATTCTGTAGTGGGTGGATCTCGTCGAAGAATTAACGCGATGACCTGCGGCTTGCGGCTTCAGGGACCGGAATCATCAAGCAATGGGTATAGGTAGAGATACCGTAAGGGAATCATACCCTCTTCCAGCAATGGGTAGTGGCTACGAATCGTATTCATGAAAGGAATCAAGGGTAAGGCACAACTAGGCCTTTCGCGAAAACAGATGATCTCACTGGAGCGCCATTTTGTCAATGGGGCGCGAATGAGTCGCGGGTATACGGATGTACCCACAACGATCGGCGGGTTTTCTCTACCCACTGATATACCCACGATTTGGCGGGTAAGGTTTATCATGAATCGTGCATATGTCCACCTCCTATACCCAGCATACCCATGGGTATGCGCGTTGATGAATCCGGGCCCAGGGTTCTTTATACACCTTACACCACAGCGTGTCAATTAGAAGAGCGACGCGACTGTTGCACCGCTAAGCAGCCTGTTGTCATGCTATCCCCATGGAGGACGATCAGGAGGTACAAGATATGGTCAGGTACCTCGCCGGGGGGCATGCGATCTTATTTTCACCCCCCCCCCCCCTCCTCCTTTCTCATCCACCCTCAACCCCCCAGACTTCACCAAGAGTCTAACGGCTGCCTTACGAAGCCTTTGAGACGCAAAACAAAATTTCCCGGTCGGCAGAACAGAGGTTGTACCTCCTGATGCCACGCCCCCAGGCAGGACAAGGGTGTACCTCCTGACGTACTGCCTACCCCATTTATCTTGCAGTTCGGTGCTGGAATAACTCGAATACAGTACCCCAAATTTCGTCAAATCAGAAGTTTTACGGTCCCGAAGCATGAAGTTGATGAATCCGTTTGCGATGGGTCAAACCACCCAAATCGAGCAGGTGTTTTGTGCTGCTGCTGTATTCGCACGGTGGTCGAGTTGTCTGCGTGCAAATCCATCCTGATCAGGTAATCGCTGCGGGACCGCTCGCCTGACCTATTCGGGCGGGATTTATATGTACTTCCCTTCCCGACTAGCACTGCGTTATGAGTAATGCCAATATCGATTAAGCGGCGAAGGCAATCGATATTGATGGCTTTCGAAACACGGCGCGATTACGCAATTGTAGTATAAATCCCGTTGAAGGCTTTAGAAGCAGGATGCTCCGAATGCGCTGGAAAATTTTGAAAATGACGAACGTGTAGAGTGAGAAGAATAACCAAAAAAGCGGCTGGAATTTTGTTAAAAAACGTCAGATAAGAGAAACATTGAGAAATAGCAGATAAGCCCTTGCTTCAAACGGTACATGCTGCGTAGGTGAGCAGCATTGGTAGATGGGAGCGCGGCAAACAATGATAACCAAACAGGGCACAGACCTCCTAACACATGCCAGCCTATCACTGTATCAACTCTACATGTTCTGTCTGAATGGTATGTCCATTCAATGCGGTCTGATTGGTCTCGGCGTTCCTACCTACCAATGCTGCTCACCCACGCGACATATACCCTTCAAGCCAACCCGTAGCTGCTTTTGCTCTATTGATCCCCGCGCCAGTGCTCCCGCAGCGATTGTCTGATCTGGACGAGATTGCGCACGAACAACTCGTCCATCATTTTGGATACTCCTGCGAGCTGAATCCTTTATTTCTTGGCTCTCAGTTAAGAACTTCATACACAAATTCCAAGAATAATGTGCAAAGATTCAGATTGCCGAGGTCGAATCAGAGGGGTCAGATGACGAGGATGACGAGGAGGACTCTCAGGCGATACCGCTGTTCATTCTTTTTGTCGTATACATCGCCCTAGGTTGGATTCGTTGCCGGTTTGGCTTTCGCTTATACAGTAAAGAATCTCCTTCCTACAGGTGGTCTAATGCTGGCCTCTTACGAGCCGGACATGGACTTCTTCAAGGCCGTCTATTTCAATTTCGTGACGCTCACCTCAATCGGCCTAGGCGACATTGTACCACGAAGGTGGGTCACACTTTTAATTCAATTTTTTTTGTAAAATTTTGTACTTTAATTTGACCTCTGACGCCAAGTCTGAAGTGATTGAGCTACTTCTGACGATCCAGCTTCAGAAGTGATGTTTCAGTGAGACGTACATGGCGTTGACGATCGTCTACATTGCCATCGGTCTCGCTCTGACCACAATTGCCATTGAGATCGCTGCCGACACGCTCAAGAAACTCCACTATTACGGTCGGAAGATCGAGAACGTCGGCAATGTGGCCATCTGGTTCGGCGGAAAGAAGTCAGTCCCGAATTCTTGGACATATGAGAACTCCGATTTTTTCCATAAAAGGAAAAATTCTTAAAAATTCGTTTTAAAAACCGGCAAAATTTAGAAAAGCGGATTACACACAGCTTATTTAAAATTGCTCAGAAAAATTCTTAAAAATTATTCTGGTCACAGTTTACATTAGAATTTACTTAAATAATACAAATTATAACCCTTGAAATCTCAATTAAAATCGCTCAGAAAATGTCTTAAAAATTATTCTAGTCACAGTTTACATTCGAATTTTCTTAATTAATTCAATTTTTGAACTTTGAAATCTTTTTTAGAACTGAAAATGTTTTAAAAATTATTCTTATCGCTGCTTACTTTTGAATTTACTTAATTAACACAAATTTTGACCTTTGAAATCTTTTTTAGAACTGCTCAGAAAATTCTTGAAAATTATTCTACTCACAGTTTACATTTGAATTTACTTAATTAATACAAATTTTGAACTATGAAATTTCATTTGAAATCGCTCAGAAAATGTCTTTAAAAAATTATTTTAGCCACAGTTTACATTTAAATTTACTTTATTTACGCAAACATTAAACAGTCTTTAAGATTTATTTTTTGTAAGTCATTTTATTTTTTATTTTTGGAGATTTTATTTAATTTAGTCACATTTTGTACGTTTACGTTTTTTACGTGTCACAGCCTACATTTTAATTCGCTTATTTTACACAATCTTTAAGCTCGTTTCAAAGATTCATTTTTGTAAGTTATTTAGTTTTCTATTTGTTGAGAATTGATTCAATTTAGTAAAATTTTTATGTTTTTAAAATTTATTTTTGAAGATTCTATTTAGCTTAGTCGAAATTTGGTCTCGTTTTTTGAAGATTTTCAAAATAGTGTTTGAGAAAAGCATTGAGTTGTCTATTGTCTGGCCACCGCAGGTCACATCAATACGGGTTCGGAATGCCTCCACGACATTCCCCGGTAAATAAAAATAAAAATATATAATGGAATTAAATTAAATAACAACTAAATGAAGTATAAAAATACAAAAATTTAAAATTTTTAAATGAGTGGAAAAAATTAAATGATATATGGGTCAACTAATTTAACATCCCCATTAAATAAAAATTAAGTTATATAATTAAAATTGCTTTAAATAACAAGTAAATAAAATAAATAAAATATTTTTTATTTTAAGATTTTAGAATTTTAAATGATTCAACTGATTTAGGATAACGATGAAAGCGCTGGTGAAGAATCTCGGCGACCAGTTCAATTTACCGACAACTGTCGTCAAAGATCTGGATCTGGATCACTTTGTCGACCAGGCGATCAAAGTCGAGCAGGGTGAAATTGAGACCTTGCGGGTGAGCTAATTATTACTACACAAAGGTGCATGTCGCGAAAGTGGGCAGCATGAGGTGGTGGGTACGCTTCAGGCAGTGTTGCCACATCGAATGGCCGTGCCAGTCAGAGGTTATGAGTAGGATCAGTGCCTGATTGGCTGGCGGGTGTTCGAGCAGTCTCCTGATTGATTATGGTTGGCTGGCGCGTCCCCGCTTCCGAATGCTGACCACATTCGCGACATGAATCCTACTGAAAATTTTCAACAAAACGTGCACTCCTTATGAGCCTATTAGAAGATTCCACTATTTTTCCAGGTTTTCCTTCAACTTAGCATAAACGATTGATCTAGTTTTCAGCCGCCTCCATTCGAGCCGGATCCCGAGGAGTTCGGCGCGACGTTCATGGACGATATGAATCAAGGTCTGTCACAGCTGGACCTTTCTCAGCGTTGAAGCATTTCGTGCTCTCACTCCTCTATATGTCTGTATTTCTGAGCATTTTTTGTGCAGTGTTTTGTGTCCTTGAAAGCCCTTAGAATGCACCACCATATCTCTCCAGAAGCGTCGTTATCGTTGATTACACTGTGGATAAAGTCATCCTTCATCATTTGGCTGGTACTTTACGGCGGATATTATTATATTTTGAAGTTGGAGGTGCTTTTTCCGACGGAGCTGTAGATGACTTAGGATACGTTACCACAGCTAAGCTGCTAGGTCTTTAGAAGGCCATGAAGGCGCTTCTGTTGGATTCAGATGAGCAGTAGATGGGCGCAAAGAGTTATTGCGCACATGAGTGAGGTGTTCTAGAGGTGTGGAAGAGTGATCCGACACCATCACCGTCACCCGAACCGCTGTCCGTCAGCCCATCGCCTCCGCCGACTCAGCTGTCAGTCGAAACCGAAGAAGAAGAGGTAGAAGCCGAGCAGCCGGAGCCCGAGCCATCGCCGGTCCCGCCTCGCACACCAACTCCAGGTACACTGCATGCTTGACGTGTTCGCTAGAACTCACCTCCTCACCTTAGCCCTCCTCGATGACCATAGGCTTCCATACTAGGCTGGGAGAAGTACCTGTAACGAACCTCTCTTTAGAGCCGAAGGAGCCGACTCCACTGCCGTCTCCAGCGCCGAGCCCTGAGCCACCACCACACGAGCCGACGCCGCCGCCTCAGGAGCCTGAGCCTGAGCCTGAGCCTGAGCCTGAACCGGAGCCAGAGCCCACGCCTGAGCCGGAGCCAGAGCCGGAGCCAGAGCCGGAGCCGGAACCGGAGCCTGAGCCGACTCCGCCACCGGTTAAAAAGTCGCCTCCTAAACGTGAGTTCCTTCGATGACTTTGAGGCCTTTGAAGGTGCGTTACTACATATATTGGAGGTTTTTTATCCTGGCTGCTTAATTCAGTGTTATGCTTTCATTCTTCATCAGAATCCTCTCCATCCTCACGTCTTCTACTTCAGCTCATCAACTGACACCGGACGAAATCGCCGCTCAGAAGCGGCGAGCGTACAGCGAAGAGGCTTGGCGACGGTACCAAGAGTACCAGAAGGTTGGTTGTCTGACATCTCCTTTGGGCCGCTCGGTACATGTCGCGAAGGCGTACAGGGCGGGAGAGGAGTGCGGGAACGCGCCGTTGCTCCATCCGTAACTACGGCAGCCAATCAGGCCCGGCTCAGCTGGGCAGGCAGCTCACTTGATTGGATGCCCCGATTACTGCAAGAGCAACTTCGCCATGTTCCTCACCACCCGCCCCGCAGTGCACCTTACTACAGCTACCAGCCGCTGCTCAACTGACTTCAGATGCTTTCGCGATTGTTTCAGCAATGGAAAAAATTCCGACAAACACAGAAGACGGGTTCAACAGCTGCTGCCGCTACTGTCGGCGGTGGTGCTCTGGGACGTAATTCCGGTCCGGCGTCGTCGAAAAGTTCCACGAATCCGAGCACACCGGAAAGCTCAACATCCAGGAAATGACTAGCGATCTTTCCGCGCACTTCATGTTCTTGTTCGAATGCGATTTGTACTTAATAAATCGAAATTTCACAGTTATCTCGAGTGGTAGCGTGCTTGCGCAGTCCGAGGAGGCGCCGGTTTCGCGTGTAGGCTGATACCAGGCTCCTGGTTCGGGTTTCCCGCTCGAAGTAACCAAGCCTTTCGCCTCTACGGGTCGGTGAATTGGTAACACACTAGGCTAGGGACGATAGAACGCTGACTTCTTCATTGGCTGGTCATCGCAATTCATGGTATGACCAAATACGCATACCCAATTTGCCTCTTCGACACTTGTAGGTGGAGAGTGCAAGGCGCTTCCAAAAAACGATTAAAACTTTGATCTCGATCGACTTCTTTATCGTTCACCCTTTTACCTCGATTAAGTACACAGCTACAGTACCGGACGCGTCTTTTGAATAGACGCCGAAAAAACCGCACATTTGCGGTTTTTGCGTCTTTTTGTTTTAACTCGCCCAAATGGCATCCATTTGAAAAAGCAAGAGCATATTTGAGCTCAGGAGAACGAGCTCTATCGTTTGGTATATACAGTTTATATGAAGGATCAAAAATAGCTAAAATTGAAAACATGCGCTCCATTGAGAAGGCCGGCCACGGACGAGTTGTCGGCCGCAAGGCGTCGAAAACCGTTGCATGCTCACAATTCCTCTAATTTGAGGTTTTTTGAGAAACGGTTGGTACCGTTCGAGTCGCTTTCTCGAGATCTACACAATCATATATACAACTTCGCCAAACCACAGCATTTTCGCAGTGGGTGGCCAAAAATGTTTGGAGCTGACTTTTTGCTATTGGAGAAGCTTATATTCCAGGACTTGCATGTTCTCAGAACATCTCAAGCATGGCATCAAGTGTTTTGTCATGCCAGCAGTCCCTGAGTGTGCGCCGTGCACACTGTAAATAGGATCGAACCTATCAATCGATTGGGCGGCGCGACAGCCTGTAGAGTGAGCATTTGGGTAGTTTTACAGAATTTCGCAGCCGCCCTACTCAGAAATTGTTGTACTCTGTTCCGGCGAGACTTTGGAGTGCGCTGTGCGCAATGTATATAGGATCGAACCAATCAATCGACTGGGCGCGACAGCTCGCAAATTACACCGCGGGCGTGTTCTGAGCATGATAACTCTGTCAACTTCGAGTGTTTCCGACTGCAGGTTGTGCATTTTGTAGGCAGTATAAAGTTCAAGAAGAGCGCTGAAGCATAGCGACCTAGCTTAAGACTGGGCAAAGTTACAGCGGTGCGAAAATGCAGGCAAACGTTGTGTGACACGATTTTTTCCAAGTTCAGTTGACTACTACAGGAAGACGAGGCGAGTTAATACCATCTAAATGCGCGGGCCAGCTTAAGACTGAAAGCACTTTACAATGACATGCTCGCAGCTATGGCGAGAACTACTATCTGGGCGAGTAAGAGCACGGAGAACATAGACCGTCGTTGTGCTAAATTGCACGCGCGGGCGTGTTCGGAGCGCGATAACTCTGTCAGCTTCCAATGTTTCTTGCTGGAACGTGTGGGTTCCGTAGGCAGTAATACGCTCTATTAAAGTGCTAAAGCATAGCAAATTATCTTACGAATTGGCACGGCGCTCAGAACACGCCCGCGGTGTAATTTGCGAGCTGTCGCGCCCAGTCGATTGATAGGTTCGATCCTATATACATTGCGCACAACGCACTCCAAAGTCTCGCCGGAACAGAGTACAACAATTTCTGAGTAGGGCGGCTGCGAAATTCTGTAAAACTACCCAAATGCTCACTCTCAGGCTGTCGCGTCGCCCAATCGATTGATAGGTTCAAGTTGTTTTTTGGCGAGTTATAACAAAAGACGCAAAAACCGCAAAAGTGCGGTTTTTTCAGCGTCTATTCAAAAGACGCGTCCGGTACTGTACAGCGATTGCATGTAAAGGTACTAATCTCCAGAATTGTCTCTGGGAGATCAAAGGCGCAACCTCGAACGATGTGTTGGTCGGTTTCTCGATTAGAATCAAGATTTTTATTGCATCAGAATAGCAAAGTAAAAACTAGAATGAACAAAAATGTCAACAAAATAATAGGCTCTTTTCGCCACCTTTCTTCAGAACCACAATGCTATAACATCTCACCGCTGGCTCGTGAGTGAAGACTTGGACGATATAACTTTTAAGGAATTTTTTAGTACTATAATATGAATTGATTTTTTGGTCACTACTGTTTGGATTTTTATATTTTAGATTTGGGCTTTACAAATGTCTGCTATTTTTATGGCTTGAGTTTCCCTGGCTTTCCGTCCCCGTTACGTTTCACCGCACCACCGAACTGCCCGATTTAGGAGGGTTAGGGAATCATTTGTACTACTCCGCCTGGGACACTGATTGCCTGCATTACATGTACCGTCAGGCGTCTTACTGCTAGTAACATCTCCATTCGTTCCTGTAGCTTAGAGGAAGCTCCATCTACCAATCCCTAGTACGAAAATGATAGCACTGATGTCCTATTGTCCTATCACATCTAGCAGAATACAGCGCTGAGACTCACGTTGAACGGGGATCTGCGATGTGCGCTACACGGCTGGTCCACCTGATTTTCGACGACTTGACCCATGCGACAACGTCGCTGATCTTCGAACGTCATCGAGGCTCGGAACTCCGGAGGCCTTCTCTCACTTGCGTAAGTCGTGTCACTTCAAACATCGTCCTCTCGATTCACTCTAATCGCGAACCTGCTTTTGTAACGACCAGGTCTCTGAGGCGTATGTCAGGGCAGGAAGATGGTGAAGTCGAATAGGTGGACACGGAGTCGGACGTTCTTCGTCTTCTTCACGACTTCTTCGACACTCTTCAAAGCTTCCCAAGCCGCTCTTTTCCTCCTGTTCAGCTCTGGTGCTAGGTCGTTGGCCATGTTGACTTCGCGACCCAGATAGACGTAGCAGGAGCACTCGGAGATGTTCGTCCCGTTGAGCGAGAATGGGGCATCAGAAACCCATCCGTTCCTCATGAACATCGTCTTCGTAAGATTCAGCTGCAGTCCAACATTCCCACATACACGATCGAAGTCGGCTAGCATTCGTTCTGCCTGGGTGATGCTCGGTGTTACGAGCACGATGTCGTCAGCGAAGCGAAGATGGTGCAGTTGCCGGCCGTCGACATTCACCCCCATGTCTTCCCATTCTAGTTCGCGCATGACGTTTTCGAGGACGGTGCTGAAGAGCTTCGGGGATATAGTATCCCTTTGCCGAACCCCTCTCTTCACGTTGACGACGACGTCGTTGTAGAATGGTGAGATCTTGGTCGTGAATCTACTGCACAGCTCTCGAAGGACTCTGATGTACTGAGTAGGAACGCCCTGATGTAGCAGGGGTTCGAGAACCGCTTCAGTTTCGACGGAAAGCCTTCTTCAGGTCGATGAACGTAAGGCACAGCGGCAGCTTACACTCTCGCGACACTTCGATGAGCTTCGTAATGGTGTGTATGCGATCGATCGTGCTGAATCCTCTCCGAAATCCTGCTTGCTCGCATGGCTGTCCTTCGTCCAGCGTTCGGCTGATCCTATTCAGGATGACTCGAGTGAACAGCTTGTAGACTACGGACAGCAGGCAGATCGGGCGATAGTTGCCAATGTCGTGCACGTCTCCCTTCTTGTACAGTAAGACGGTCTTGCTGGTCTTCCACTGAGATGGAACCTTGCACTCCGACAGGTAACGTGTGAAGAGCCGCGCCAGGGTGTTGATGACCGCTGGCGGGAGGTTCTTCAGGTGTTCGGGTCTGATCCTGTCGGGACCGGGTGCTGTACGTTTCTTCACCGACGAGATGGCGTGTCGATCTCGGAAGGGAGAACAGAGGGGACGCCATCCTGCGGAAGATGGCATGGGGGCAGGTGGACGTGGCTATCGAAGAGATCGGAGTAGAAGTCGTGGATGACCTTCTCCATGGTTCATCTGGAAGAGGTGACAGTTCCATCAGGGCTTCGAAGACCTCTGACTACAAGTTAAGGGCTTTCTCATCCTAGCCGCTGATAGCCACTGCTGCAGGACTTCATTCTTCAAGCCACCTTTCCTAGCTGCTGCATACACCAGTGGCTGCGCAAAACTTCGCCTTCTATTCCGCACTACAGCGGCAAAGCAATTTCCTGACTCACTGCAGAGCCATTCACTGAAGTGTCTCCAAAACTCCACCCACCACCACCTGAGCTTTGACATAGACAGCTCGTTCAGCAACGTGCCTGTGGACGTCGTCATGCTCACTCTATCGACTGTGCTTATGTGTGAGTGTTCTGAATTTTCTGGAATTTCTGTCGGCTACAGAAGCCAGTAGTATTGAGGTGCTACTTGTTGCTGTTCTTTGCGGATCCTGTTTGGAAATAGTGGTACTTGTAGCTAATGTGGCCTACACTGAGAGTCACGTCTAGTGGATGTGCCACTTGGAGTGGCCTGTATGATCTACGATCACTGATTGGCTGAGCGTTCGGCCAGTTTATTCGCTGGTATGTTTCTGCCTCCCCCACCCCATGTAGGCCACATTAACGACTAGTACTGAAATAAACGAAAATAATAGCTGATTCTGGTTCGAACTATGATAGCAGAATGGCAGAGTTTTCGGTCGGGGTGCTTCTTGGACTGATTGTGATTTGTTGAAAAGTTCCTGCCACCAATGTAGGCCACATTAGCGACAAGCAGCGAAACAAGCGAAAATAATGGCTGATTTTGGCAAACGAAAGTGACTCTGATCCGTCTGCTACTTTATTGGTTAAAATAAGCTAGGAGGAAGAAAGGCTCAGTCTACGAAGCAGGGTAAATTCACTGTTACTGGCATGAGGTCGTTAAATTTCAGAAAGCCTCTTAGAATTGAGGGCAGACTTTACCTTGAAGATTTTTGAATCTATCCTAGTCGGAGGGGTGCACTGTGCTTTACTGGTCTAAATATGGTATTGAAATTTACTGTAGACAATAAAGCAACGACAAGTCTCTAAATTGACGTATGAGTAGACTGTTTTTCAATTTCCTAAGCGGGCTAGGCCACTGTGGGTGCATTAGGCTCACTTTTTTATCGGTGCTCCCCCCCCCCCTCCGATTAGGATAGACCCATTTTTAAGGGCAGCTAAACCCTAAAGAAGGAGGGAGCAGTCGCTATTTTTCTGCAGTTTTTTGGTTGCAGAAGAGCGCTGTTTTGCTTTAGCTAACCCAATTTTTCAATTTTTTTAGCCGCTCAAGTGACAATATCGGCCATTATTTTCGCGCCCAGTGGCCCTTTCAGTCAAGTGTAATCGCTACGAATTGCAGCCGTCACGATCGCCTCCCTCGCCAAGGTCTCCTTCGGAATGTTCTTCGACCGATTCGTCAGACAAAGCGATTCGAGGCTCAGGCTTCCTAGCCAACAAGATGACCGGACTGCCCCTGTAGTCACCAGCAACGCCGTCCTCCTGCTTCCTTCTACTGAATCGGTGCCCTGTAGCCAGCAGTTTAGCGCTATGTGCGTGGACGTGGGTGCTGTCACAACTGCTGTTAGCTCATCTTCGACGACTTCAGCAGCTCCTCGTAGTCAGCTGGGTCCTGTGTCCTCTTCTTCCTCTTCCTCTTCCTCTTCCTCTTCCTCTTCCTCCTCCTCCTCCTCCTCCTCCTCCTCAAGGTCAAGAACCGTGAGATCAAGCACGACGAGCTCAGCCGTTCGTTCCAAAGCAGCTACGAGAACGGAGGCAAAGCTTAGTCCGAAGTCTTCCACGACGACCTCCTCCACACCCGCTTCAAGCTCACCTACCCCTAGTGAATTGAGTTTCAGTTCAGGAGCCGGCAGTTCTCTTGGCATAGTGCTTCCTCTTACCGTATCCTTCACATTTTTCAAACAATTTTTTAGGCTTCTTTGAAGTTATCGTTATAATTGGTGGCCGTTTCCCTAAAACTGTAATTTCTATTGCTTCATAAGCAAATGGAACTTTGTGCTGCCAACTACTATTGTCTATTTTCTGTTCTTTTTTGGCTGCATAGTTTGCTATCGCTTTCGGAAAAAAAACGAAAAATCTAAATCTCGATCGATATCGATTGGCTGATCGATCTTTTCTGTGAATTATATTCATTCCCCAAGCATGATTCTCAATAGGTTAATTCTGGCGCAAAATCGATCGATATCATCCCTTTATGGTCAATAATGTTTGCTTCTTTTTGAAGCTTGATCATCGCGCATCACATTTATGTAATCTCCAATACAAAACTTCAGCTCTAGACAAGAATCGATAAAATCGATAGGACAACGGCGGCCAGTTTGAACATTGTTTACCTTTTGAGAACTCTAATCACAGTAGATCACAATTACGTGAATCCCACATGAAACTGTCAACTCCTTCGAACAATCAATAAAATCGATCAATATCTTTTGATAGATCGACATTATTTGCTTCTTGTAAAGTCTGTTCATCGAGCGTCAGATTTGCCTAATTTCTAGGTGAAAACTTCAGCTCTGGAAATGAATCGATAAAATCGATAGAACAACAGCGACAGCTTGACATTTCTCTCCTTTTGTGAGACCTATCCACAGGTTTTCACATTTATGAGATTCCTACATGAAACCGTCAATTCCTTCAAAAATCGATAAAATCAATCAATAATGGCCAACCAATTGAAGCAGCTTGCTCCTTGTGACTGCTATTCTCTGCTCTCCGGCTATTATTTCCGCGTGTTGCATTCTGAGACGGTATCAACGCTTAACCTGCGCATCTGTTTGTCGGTAGATTGATCTGTCTGTTTGTCTGTCGGTCTGTCTTTCCGTCTCTTCGTTTGCCTGTCTCGTTCTGTTCACACATAGAGAAGAAGATATCGAAGAAGAGTACACTATCTCAAGAATCGATAGCCATCGCCCAGTAAACAACAGCGATCATCCAACCAGTATCGATCCATTTTATCGATTTTGAATGACGAATAGTAAAGTCTCGTTGTCAAGAAGCGCTTCCGCTGCTGGTGGACACTAGCACGCCATTTTTTTAAACATTTTTTCGTCTCGGCAGATTGCATTTCCACTCTGGTGCATAGCTTAACACCTGTTGTTGTTATTATAACGTGTACTGTGCTGCTAAATTTATCAATAAATTTTTTAATAATAAAGTAACAAAATGGAAATGAAAATAGCTAAATGAAATAAAAACAATGTCGCGAAGCGCAACAAATGAATATAACTACCCACAACCACAAACAAAAATAGCGAGTAAATATTTACAAACAATATTTGTATTTAGTGCACTATAAATCAACTTTGAGCACGACAACGATGTCTAGTGCTACACGTGTAGGTAGCCGTCATCAGATGACTTCTCATTCTCGTCGTCATGAAATGAATCCGCACGACAACGTTGATACACATATGTGGTCGAATAGACGGCAAACTGGAAAATGGTAACCTTTAGAAGGCCTTGCTACCGAAAAAAAATTAAGATCTCTGGTTCCTTTGCATTTAACCGAGAGAAAGAGAATATGGGCCAATAAAGGGCATCTCCAACTGTTTTTAAGTAATAAAGGAGGATAAAGGAAGACATGGTGGCCAGCCGGTGACCAAGTCAGTGCCAGACAAGTCTGTTACCTAGAGGTAGAAGGCTTAATTGCCCTGGGCGGGAAATCCGACCCAAGAACCTGTAGTTGGCTAAAGTCGGCACCTCCTGCGACTGCGCTACCGCGAGCCGGTTTTTTAGGTAATAATGTCGCACAATTATGGTTCACAGGTGACCTCGACTGCTCCCGGGCTAAAGTTTCGGACTGCCTGGACGACATCCACAAAAAATCGATAGTTTGATCAATATCGATTGATGGCGATCGACACTTTAAAAAGAAACTTCTGATTCGTTTTCAGCGACCGCGGTTACCTCAGGCCTAACGTATCCAGGCAGGTATAAGACGTCCTAGGTATTTTCCGCTATTTTTCCGCACCGTAATTTGATCAATATCGATTGATGGCGATCAGTACTTCGAAAACGAATTTCAGATTCGTGTTCAGCGACCTCGATTGCCCCAGGGCTAAAGTTCCCAGGCAAGGAAAAGACGTCTGGGTATTCTTCGCTATTTTCGTACCGTAATTTTCCCATTTCCCCCTATTTTTCCCCCGATTTTCCCCTATTTTATTACTAACACCAGTCGTTCGGCGGCCTAGCGGCCGCCTACGACTGGTTGGGGGCTTCGCCCCCAAACCCCGAGAAGAGAACACTCCGACCATCTTCTTTTCCCAACTTTTAGACCTTCATACCTCAAAAACAAACTTCAGATTCGTGTTCAGCGACCTCGATTACCCCAGGGCCGAAGTTTCGCGCCGCTTAAACGCCATCCTCAAAAAAGCGATAATATCGATCGATATCGATTGGTCGACTTCAAATTCGAGTTCAGCGACCTCGATTACCCCCAGGGCCGAAGTTTCGCGTCGCTTAAACGCCATCCTCAAAAAATCGATAATATCAATCGATATCGATTGGTCGACTTCAAATTCGAGTTCAGCGACCTCCATTACCCCCAGGGCCGAAGTTTCGCGTCGCTTAAACGCCATCCTCAAAAAATCGATAATATCGATCGATATCGATTGGTCGACTTCAAGTTCCTGTTCAGCGACCTCGATTACCCCCAGGGCCAAAGTTTTGCGCCGCTTAAACGCCATCCTCAAAAAATCGGTAATATCGATCGATATCGATTGGTCGACTTCAAATTCGAGTTCAGCGACCTCGATTGCCCCAGGGCTAAAGTTCCCAGGCAAGGAGAAGACGTCTGGGTATTCTTCGCTATTTTCGTGCCGTAATTTTCCCCATTTCCCCCTATTTTTCCCTCGATTTTTCCCTATTTTATGACTAAAATTCTGCGGCGGCGCCGATCGATAGTATGACTTAGGCTTAGCGCGTTATTATTTAGTATGATCATTTCTGACCACCATAACGAAAGCCTATGGCAGAGTCAGGCGTGGGCTTATCTTTCTATTGATCCAAATTATTGATTTAATTAGGTTTTCAACAGGCTTGTAATAGACCTGTCCCTCAGGTCTATTTACGTTTCTTCCGCAGTGTAGATCACACGGCTTCTTGAGACCTTAGCTAACAAAGCACAGAATAAAGCAAAAGTTTTTTATTGATATTGAAAGGCGCACATAAACAGTAACAAGAGAAATAGACGCGATCAATCTAGACTCGAAAGCGAAAGCTCTAACAAGAGCGCCACGAAAAAAGGGCGGGGAATTGAAGATCGGTATGTTCTCAGGGGTGGGGAGGCACCATTCGGATCCCCGGACAACATGTGGCAGGAACGTGGCTGACTGTGGTTAGAACACCCACTGGAACTTCTAGCAGGCCCGTGAGGAAAAGTGGCAGTAATCTGATGGGAGCTACGCTACAAACTTGTTGGAAACTGTACAACACCTAATTATTTTTGTCGATGCCACAATGCAACCCTCATCTCGATTGTCGAGCCTTAAGCTCGACCATGATGTGGAGACAATGTCAAGCCGTAGCATCGCGTTCATAGGGAAGCACAGAAGGCAATGACTTACAAAGCAGAGATGAAAGCCGGAGATCACAGTGACAGTCCAGGCGAAACCATAGAATTGCTCGATAAGACCGCCAGCTGTCGGTCCAATAAATGATCTGAAGCAAATGTGATTTCGAGCGTTAGGTCCCGTTTATACTTCCGACGCCAAGCGACGCGACGGCGTGTATAGCGCCCAAATTGATCGACCGCGTCGCCTAAGCAATGTGGCGACAATACGTGGCCTCGCATCGCTTGGCGTCGAAGTATAAATGTTCTCTTGGGGAGCATTTGGAGAGGGTTTAGGGGTCGTCTAGTGTGCGCGCGACGCGCGACACAATGCATGTGTAGTGGCCAAATTGATCGAGCGACGCGATTGATCGATTCGCCCACTACATATGGGATCGCGTCGCGCGCCGCGCGCACACTAAACGACCCCTTAAGGCCCCCACAGAGTTCTGCGGCAACGCCGCTCGCCGCAATGGTTAAGAATAGGGCAGGGGCGCCGCCGGCGGCGAGCTCTGCGTCTCTGCCCTATGGTTAAGCATAGAGCCGCGGCGCTGCCGCGGAACTCTGTGGGGGCCTTTGGGGTACGACGCGACGCAATGATAAGTACCCATATCGATCACGTGACGCGATGAATCGATATGAGGGCTTATCATTTCATCGCGCGTCGCGTGCACACTAAGCGATCCCTTAAGCCGAAAGAAGAACGGGATAAGCTTACGTACCCCATTGAGTGTATCGCTCCTATTAGCCCGGAGATGAGGCCGTATGTCGCAGTTCCGTCTTTGAAACCTTGTTCTCTAAAAGGTGATGCGACCATCAACCTCTAAAGAATGGCCACGAAGTGAGTGAAAATAACGAACTTTGCCGCCTCGACAGTGTTTCTGCTCCTATTAGCCCGGAGATGAGGCCGTATGTCGCAGTTCCGTCTTTGAAACCTTGTTCTCTAAAAGGTGATGCGACCATCAACCTCTAAAGAATGGCCACGAAGTGAGTGAAAATAACGAACTTTGCCGCCTCGACAGTGTTTCTGTAGGTTGGAATCTGGAGTGTGGATAGAGCGGAGCCGAAGAGCACCTGACCGACGATGATCAACGAGAGATCCCTGATGTGAGTGCGGTCGAACGGTTTTGGTGGAATGGCTCTCCAGAAGGCCAGATAGCGTACTTGTTCAGTGGAAGAAGTGGCGACGGCCCGGTCAACGCCAGCGCGACGATGATCGCTACGGGTGCCACAAGCATACCAACATGACGGTACTTGAATCTTTCTACGAGCATTCCATTCAGAGGTGCAGTAACGCTAAAAACGGTCGCTAACGGTGATTTGTTCATTGCTGACAATGTAACAGTATAGAAACAAAGTCAAACCCGTATTGAACAACAATCAAGAAAAATCTAAAGTTATCCCACATAACCAAATAAAATGCTACCAAAATTGCTTTGCTTGTGCTAGCCAGACAAAGTCAACTACGGTGTAATTCGCAAAAAAACTACCTAGAAGTAACCGTGAAGGAATTGGCAGTAGCCACAGATGTACACAATGTGTTCCTGACAACAAACGACCAAAACAACAAAGTGTACAATCACAAGCCTAACATCAATGAGTCTGGCATCTTACGCAAATGCAACCGTCTATCTCTCAACAGCGCAGGGGGAAGGATACTATGTCCGTTTGGTTTTCGTCTAACTAGGGAAGGGTTTCGACCTCCCATGGAACTTCAAGTTGAAACCAGAATCATTAGAAAGAGCTCGGAATGCTGATCACGAATATGGTGTCAAAATTGCAAAATTAAACTCCAGAGCCAGTTATGGCCTGCCGAAATCGGGGCCTCACCACAGGCTGGCTGTGCGACGCACCGGGTGCGAGAGTGGTGAGTCATCGGGGCTCCGTAAGAAGGGTCCGCCAGCGGCGGCGGTGGCGCGGGGGTAGCGCTTACGCTCGTCGGGCGCAAGGTCGTTGGTTCGGTTCCCGTTGCTGCCCGTTTTTTGCAAATCATAATTCATCTTCGAAATGACCTTTTGTTCTGAACTATGACACGTATCTGACTAAATAGCCGGGAACACTACCATACACGTTTGTAAGCATGCTTGAAGGCAAAAACTGCTATGGTGATATTTTTATTTACTATTTTGCACAAATAGAGTCCAAATCATATATTGAGTGTCTAGAGGCGTTTCTAATAACCTTGGCATTCATGGAACAAAGCGAAAAAAATGTGAAGTAAAAAGGTAAGCAGAATGTATGATAACGAAGAACTAGATGCCGTTGATCTACTGCCTTTTCTTCACTCACTATGTCCTTTTCACCAGCAAAGGTGGTGTCCATTCTTTTCGTTGAATTTGGGGTGCCAGAGTAAATAAAAATGTCACCATAGCAGTTTTTTGCCTTCAAGCATTTTTACAAATGTGTGTGGTAGTTTTCCTGGCTATTTAATCAGACACGTGTCATAATTCAGAGCAGTGGGTCATTTCGAAGATGAATTATGATTTGCAAAAAATCAGCAGCAACGGGAAACGAACCACCGACGTCGCACCCGACGAGCTTCAGCGCTACCCCTGCGCCACCGCCGCAGCTGGCGGGCCTTTATACGGAGCCCCGATGACTCACCACTCTCGCGCCCGGTGCGTCGCACAGCCAGCCTGTGGTGAGGCCCCGATTTCGGCAGGCCATAACTCGCTCAGGAGTTTCGTTTTGCAATTTTGACACACGTATTCGTAATCAGCATTCCGAGCTCTTTCTAATGGTCCTGGTCTCAACTAGAAGTCCCATGGAAGGTCGAAACCCTTCCCTAGTAAGGACCCTTGCAAAACGAAAACCAAACTAATTCTTCGTTTTCTGTACTCTTATAATTAAACTATCACAATTACATGGCTTTACTCATTTATCACCAGTCATCTTTACTCTGAGATTCTTCATGTTATGCAGCAGTGCAACGTTATCACAAAGGTGTATGCTGAAGGTGCAGTTTCAAAAAAGCATTGCAGGCTCAGAGGATGTATGGATGTGCTTCAATATGCAATAGATTTGACGGCCGATTAGGAGAAAAAAATGGTAGTTGCCACTATCTCCTCAAAGAACTGTAGTCCTACACCATTCTTCTGGAATTAGGACACGTTTTCATAGGTATAATAATAAAGGGTGTAATTGAAATCCTTAACGGAAGGTGACTCCATTAAGCATTTGCGTTTTTCTCACAGACTAGACTTTGGAAAGCATATCCGGGCTATGTAATACGGCTATATTGAGAGCATATAACATCTTCAAAGCACTAGTCACTAGGAATAAATCTGTTCTTAAAAACTTACAAGACTTATATACGTCCCCTTGTTAAATCAGGTGTGTCCGTGTTTGCTTCATATAAGCAAAAGTCATATTTGCTATAGAGAAGGTACAGAACAACTTCACTAGGAAGCGTCTTCTTAGAAAACGTAGTGTCTTATATTCACGTGTCCCGAAAGCATAAATCACAAAGAAACACCCAAACTACCATCCCTGGAATCTGGTAGCAGGGTTTTTGGCAGATTCGTTAAGTCTTTAGATTTTTTAAGATAAAGACTACACACGAAAGAGGTGGCTCTGCTAAGCTACAGCTACCTCGCCAGCAACCAAATCGTTAGCGATGTCTTTCACTTATAGAGCAGATATTTTGCGCTTGAAATCCTCTAAGCACCTTCAGTTTCCTCTAACACCGAGAAAATTCAGAAGCCGACTTAAAAGTTTGTTGCTAAAATCTAAAATTGGTTGAATAATATAATAGTTTGTAAGAACTGTCCCACTGTTTGTTTGTGTCAGTGTGCTCTTTTTTGTGATTGCCACTATGTCTGGTTTATAACTCTATAACTTGTGCAATCGTAATAAACAATAACAATAACAATAACATTTCAGTATGAGCAACGCTTTGAAAAATAGCATTGACACCGAAATTGGTGCCTAAAATTCACAAGAACCCAATAAGTTTTATATTTTCTACAGGTGCATCAACCAACAAACTTTTATGTCTTTGTTATGTAGCTGCGTTTGTTTGTTGATAAGAAATAAAACAAATAAACTCTTCATATCTTTCTTTATTTCATTAAAGTTCTCAATTTATTATGTTTTATAATGCTTTCGAAATGCCGTGAGAAGCGTCTTGTGACAATTGTCACCACGCCCCAACGAACCTGAAGCAGGCGCCACTGAGCAGGAATACCAGACCAAGCACCGGGGGAGAAAGGTGGAACTGAATTCCAGGAGTTCGAAGACCGCTCTCTGAGAAAAAATATTTCCAAAGTTTCAGGAATAACCCACCGACGCCAGATGTCCGGCCAAGGACGGATTAATGAACGACGTCGACAAGGACGTGTTAAATAAGGCGAACATCATGATGCAAATGGTGGGATTCTGAAGAAGTTGCCTATACCCGGTCGTTTTGTGACTTTGGCTACTTGATCCTGTAATCATTGGCTTTTTAAATACACGTTGCATTTCTGAATATTGAAAGAAGAGAACTAGTCAGGCGTCTAACATCAAAGGTCCGTACTAGGACATAGGTATAGTCCGTTTCCATAAGGTCGTCAACTGACGTTCGAAATGTGGTGAATTCTTCCCGGACGTGACACAATCACGACTTTCCGCTGGCCACATTTCGCCGATGGCTAATGTTGTGCATTCTCGAGACTCGCGTACAAAGCTACCGAAAGAGTGTTGAGCTATTCGAACGAGCTTCCGCATCGCATGCAGGCGAACGTTGCGGGACACGACAACAGCATCAATAAACGACCGACCACGATAATGCGGAAAACGTTCCAGATCTTCCGAACTAAGCGTTCCTTCCACTAATGATAATAAGGGAATGGACAACTCGAACGGGAGGAGTCAACGCTGAAGTGGCAGAAAAGCCGCTTCTTACTTGTAATAGCATCCCTCCTCTGAGTTGTCTTAAGAAGCTTTTCATCAACGAAGCAGCAACTCCAGCTCCTGACAAACCCAGAAGACGGGATATGAGGGAAAACAATATATGGTAGCTCTCAACGCAACTAGAAAGATACGAGGAGGAGTTATGTTGAACATTTCAAGTGCAAGTCGGGTCGGGAGGTGTCCACATGGCATTTCTTTACAACCTTTTCACGTTTACTCAACTTTGGCCACTCGCCTCGGGTACGACGCCACCTTCCGCGCAACGCGTTTAGGCCCATGCACACTTCTGCGACGGCCCCGGCGCGGCCATGATGATGCATAAGACCGCGACGGCCGCGGCGCGACACTACGACACGTGCCGCAAGGAGTGGGCATGCACACTCTTGCGACTGTCGCGGCGGCGATGCCGCGCTCAATGCCGCAGGCTGGAATGGTTCAAATCATTCCTTGCGGCGCGACATGCACTGGGGTGTCGATCCCGTTGCCTAAAACGGTGCTTTAATGCGACCGCGCCGCGACCGCCGGATTTCGCGGAGGTAGCCGCCGCCCAGGGTCAAGCGTGGGGTTCGATTTTTGCCGAAAGTTTACGACCCCCCCCTTCGGGAACGGATTTGGTACGACCCCCCCCCCCTATTCTTCAGGTTCGTTTTTCTTCGTTTTATTTCTTATCTCCATTGATTTTTTTCTATTTTTTAATGTGATTTTTGTACCCTTTAATAGGTTCATCTTTCCAGATGTGATTTCGACGCTTACGACTAGCACGTGGAAATTCGCTCGCAGCTTCCTCCACAGATGATCTCATTGATTTATTGAATATAATTATATGAAAATAGGATTGAATATCAAAAAAATTTTTAATGCCGATTACTGTGCAGTGAATAATAAAGATTTCCTGTCTGCAGATTTATGGTCAATGAGAGATTTTCATTTTTTCAGATTTTCCCAGGACGTCATGGACATGGTAGTTTTCTGCCTGATGAGCGACATCTACTTCCAGAATTGCACTCTATAGAATTTCAAGTGTTAATTACTGAGGACGACCTAAGTGCTTTCCCTACAAGATTTTTGAAGCGCTCTTCGAGACGATGACGGAATGGCAACCGAAGGACGGACTTGCTTGAAAAGTAATCTCTCTCCTGCAGGAAACAGCATCAGAAGATGAAATCGCACCCTATAAAATTTTAAGCCCGTTTAACACACAGTGATAAGACTATGTTTCTCTGAAACGATATTCTATATGATCAGACGTCTCGATTTACCGAAAAGATATCGACACACTAATCACATGGAACACGTTACTTTTAGAACCTGCCTTTTAAAGCATAGAAAACACATCTACTAAAGCTTTATGAATTTTCCAGGAGCCCCAAAAAATCTCCGTTTTACGGCAGTTTAATGCGGCCACTGCGTTCTCTGACATAACCAATCGCAATTAGAATATTGATGGACTCCTCGCTGGAATTTTTTTTCTGCCTTCTGAAGGACAGGACGACAGAGAGTGGAATTGCATCATATAAAATTTTAAGTCATGCTTAACATACAATAAAAACTATGCTTCTCCGCTGCGATGAAGATATGACGAGGATGGATCGCATACAAAATTCTCATTTTTCATGAAAATATTATTTTTTTGTCGAAGCAGATCACCCATACGGATAAAATCTAGCCACAAGAATCTAGAAGTTTTGATCAATCCACTGTGAAAAAATTGTGATTTTCTGGATAGAACAGGTTGATTCGACCTGTGGTCGACTTTGCACCGACGTCATCGGAGCATAAAATTGAACGTTCACAAAAAGGTTCATAACTCGGTAAGCTTTTCGAATTTTGACAATTCTTTTAGCTTTTCATAAAGTAGATAAAACGGCCTTTCTCATGGTGTAAAAATCTTTTT